>VOIH02000098.1:0-42660 GCA_007844105.2 Rhamnella rubrinervis
TACCTTAATATTTGATTTTTAAAGTGATTCTGATCTGTGTATAAATTCTAATACGTTTTCCAAACTAATTCAGTGCTTCAATACAGGTGTTGTGTTTGCATCATGATGATGACAAGCGGAAACCTTCATTCTGTCTCTTAGGAACCATTTGGTTTACCTTTCCATATGGTTTTTCTTATTTGCAATTAAGTGGGTGTTGATTATCTCCAACTCACTAAATATGTATCATATGTAGAATTTCATATATTTATCGGTACATAAACTCTATTACATTATCAAAGGTCCAAATTTGGCTGCCGATTGCAGGTTCTATCCAGTGTGAAACCAGAGGAAAAGAAGAAGTTCATAAGCAAACTGCAGGAAGATCAAAATATTGTAGCAATGGTTGGTGATGGAATCAACGATGCTGCTGCCTTAGCTGCTTCACACGTTGGAATTGCTATGGGTGGTGGTGTTGGAGCTGCCAGTGAGGTATCTTCTATTGTGCTAATGGGGAACAGGCTTTCACAGGTAGTTACTCTTTCATTTTTCTTTTGTTTACTATAAATAGAAAATCCTGGTTTCTACTAGTCGTAGCCAATTATGTGTTGAAGACAGAAGATCACTCCCAAGTCCCAACCACCTCCCAATTATTGTGTTGAGTTCATAACCTTGGGAAATTTTGTGGCTTTGACACTTCATCTGGATGATACATTTTACTTCGTATTACCTTGTCAATTATCTTTTCCCTCTTTAAATAAGAAATGTAACATCATTAATAAAAGAACATTGAATACATGGCAGTAAGAGAATGAGAAAACCAGATTGAGAACAAAATAAAACAAAGCTAGCATTCGATCATCAGTTTACAGCATCCCAACATAAATGAAGTCTAAATTCTGGATATTTCTTGAATTCTTTTCAAGGCCATAGTTTAAAATAAATATAAAAAAAAGGAAAAAAAAAAAGAGAAAAGAAAAACCATGAACTTAACTCAAACCCAAAGAATAAGAAAAATCATGAAATTTGTCCTCAAACAACCTTCCAATTTTTTCAAACCGACATTAAAAGTAGCCAAAACCACACGTCTATGTGAAATCTTTCCTTGCTTTTTGATCACTGAAACTCATAAAGCATCCGACCAATATGGAACAACAACGACAAGGCTATACACAACATACTGCAGATTCTTTTAACAGTCTAAACCGAAGAAAGCCATACAATATTGTAAAAGTAAGTGCTCAAGGATTCACAGGCTTTCCAACACATGATACACTGCAGGGGGATAAACACCTTTTCTTCTTTGCGACAAAGTGCATGTATTAATCTTTCCAAGAGCTAGTAACCAAAAATAAACCTGAACCTTGAAGGGGATAAAATCTTTCCAAATGATGTAGGGGGCTTTTAGACACAGGGCAAGATGTTAATAGCATGAAAGATTCACGTGTTTGACTTTGATGATAAGAAAGTTGAAACATTTGACTTGATGATCTGAAGGAAAGTTAACACATGACTTGATCATGTGCAGAAAGAACTGGATAAACTTTTAATTTTCTATTCTTTGCACTGTGATGTGGCACCTCGTCCTTGGATTTGGCTTGTAAAGAAGCTGGTTTTTCATGGCATTTTCCTCATCATTATGTTTGTTTCTTTGAAGGAGTTAGGAGGGAGTAGAAAAGAAGAGATTTTGTGGAAATGTGCTACTATGTATCTGTTTTGGGTTTTATGGTTTGAAGAAATGGTAGTTTTTGAAGATGGATACCAAGGTTTACTGTTCGTGTGGTAGGACTACATTTTGCATTCATGTAGGCATAGACTATTGAGGAGTTTAAAAACAAGATAAAATTCTTCTACAGCTTCAGTTAGGACAGAAAGATGTCTTGTAATTTAGTCTTATTTTTTTGTTCGCTATAAATAAGAAATAAGTAAAAAACTACAATACAAAAACCTGTGGGGTTCATGTTGTAAAATATCATCTTCTATCTTATGAGCAGTCATTCTGTTTGGGATATTGTATTTTGTACTGTGTATAAAGTTATTGACCCCGATCTCCTCCATGCAGTTGCTTGATGCTTTGGAGCTAAGCAGGCTAACAATCAAGACGGTGAAGCAAAATCTATGGTGGGCTTTTGCATATAATATAGTAAGTCTTTTTGCATGATACAAGCATTGCCTCACTTTTTCTCCCATACCACCGTGGTGACTTGAAATTTTTTATCCTTCATATCCCATCTATTTTCTTTAATTATTCAGTAGAGAAATAAATATCTGGATGCTGATCCAGGGCAAGTGTTTGGATCTATTATGAAAACGTGAGAGCTTCATGAACCCTTTTATTTGCTTTATTTTTTTATTTTTCTTGTGAGTTCTTTTATTTCCAATTAAATATGAACAGATCTTATAACAATTTGGGGCGGGGCTCTCTTGGCTTATTATTTCCCCATCTATTTTGCTTTATTTTCTGTCACTTTTATTTTAGATTTTGAGGAGCTCGTATTTCTATTTTATTTGTAAATAACTCATACTTGCTCAAAACATTTTTCAAATTGAAATAAAAGCATCAGATCTCATGGAAGTTTCCTATTTAATCTTTAATCCACTGATCCGTTGTTCTTTTATCTGGTTCTACCAGTACACATAGGAACCAAGAATAAAGTAGAATAATGGAAAGCCTTGTCAATTAGATAGAATAGATAAACCGATGAATCTTGTGTTTCTGCTCTTTGTTGTACACTTCTTTCAGCCTCTGTGCTTATCACCCTATTTGTCCTGCAATTCAACATGAATTTTGTGTCCATTTCTACCTAATTTTAGCCGTCGTTTGTGGTATGGTGTTGCACTGAAATCTGTTTTGTCTTTTCAAGATGGCAAATTTAGCCAACTTTAGCTCCTTTCTTTTCTCTTCCCTTTCTAAAATATTATTTTGGATAGTCTATGCGCTACATCTGTCTCCTTTCAGCTATAGTTAGTTAGTCTTATGCTACTGTTACCTTTTTCCAGGTTGGAATTCCAATTGCTGCTGGATTGTTGCTGCCAATAACAGGGACCATGCTGACTCCATCAATTGCTGGAGCTCTCATGGGCTTGAGTTCAATTGGGGTGACTGCAAATTCATTGTTTCTGAGATTCAGATTTGCCTCGAAGCAAAAGCAAATATACGGCTCATCAGCCAACACTAAAACTTACGTAAAATCTGATATTGAGGACCAAAGGGAGGAAGTAGAGCATCCTCATCCTGATGCTAAATTTGGGGAGACACGATGACAGAAATAAAAGAAAAATTGACAGATTCTTTTCTTTAATCCTAATGGACAGCAGCTTGAGCAGTGGCTAACGATTGCTGTACTTGATTTTTTAGATGATGAGAAGAAATCTACATTTGTTACATGATGTTCAATTTCCATTTTAAAGGAATAGCTTACTTTATTTACTATATTGCATAATGTGAATAACATAGTTTTATATTGCAACACAACGTACTTGGAGAAATAATGTTTCATTTTTTGCAATATTCATCTTCCGATTCGTTATGTATCCAATTACCACTCAAATAATCATTTTTGCAATTTTTGCCAAACTTCCATCTTTGTTTATTGTTACATCCTTGTAAAAGATTCTACTCTCAAGTCTGATCAATGCATGTCAATTGTGCTGCTCACTTTGCTTCCAATGCGTATGCGAGTGCCTATCAGCACACATCACAGAGGATGAGAAATCCTGCGGAAAGTATACCCACTATCTTCCAAGAGAAAAATTCATGGCAATCCCTCAACTTACCTAATATTGCAAGCGTTACATAATTAGGATCACAAATCCACTTGGGTCACTGATTCTATATCCACTAACTTTCAAAAGAAAGATTCAAAGCCTCATGTCTGTAACCTCTCCAAGTTTCATAACGTCCTTCCAACGCAGATTTTATGGGACATCCTTGCATTAAAATTTCAGACATCCCATCTATCAGAAAATGCTAAAAAGAAAAAAAACGATTTAGTTGAGCGGACTTTCTGACTTCATCAGGCAATACATCTCCAACACAAAATAAAATCTATTGGATTTTAAGCAATCACGGGTTTGACACTGTTGTGCAAGAATTGCAAGTGTAGAATCATGTCAATACAAGTTATCCCAAGAAGCTTCACTTAAAGCTTGTAATGTGCCTATATCCAATTGAGGTACGTCGTTATAAGCCAGTCAAAAAAAGTTTTCAAGAGGTCAAAAATGTGAGCGAAAAGGGAGGAATAACAAACACATTCGCATATCTTTGGCAATGGTTAATTACACAGAGCCTATTCCATGTGCACAACTGCTAGAATCAATATATGGATCTCAAACTGTAGGAGAAACACTACAAAACTTCCCAATTTGGCTTTATACTTTTATGAAAAAACACTTGAATGATCAGCAGATCCAAATGGTCAGGCAAAATCGAGGTGAATAAGGTGATTCCACTAAATGATTATCAGGACTTTTCATCGATGACCAAGTGTACTTCCTGAACCCCATCGCCCATGTTGCGCTCCGTATAATTTCAATTTACGTTGACCTTATTTTCATTGAAACATCTGACTGTCAAACCATGTATGTCATACCAACCTGCATCAAATGCGAGTGAGGCACACTCAAATTTGCTATTCCTCTCCTGCAGTTCTTTCTCAAAAATGCATAGAAGTAATTAATGATTAGCTTTTTAATAAACCAGGATTCCTTCCTGGCCCTTATATCCCCATGACCTAGAAGATAAACAACTCCAGATTCTCTAGCCTTGCGTATGAAAGACAGCTCCCTTTCAAGACTCTGCTCACCATCAGATGCTGTTGGGTCTGTAAAAGGCCCTGGCTTCACCTCTTCTGATGTACTAGCTTCAGAGATGGGGTTGTCTGTCTCCTTAAAATCAGCCAGGAGAGGAATACCTAGTGAGTATACACTTCCATTGGGAGCTATGAGAACCCTTGAGAAAGAGGACTCATCTGCAGAATCTGAATCTCCATCCCCATCACTTTCCAATGATCTTTCCTGAGCTTCCCGACAGAATGAATTTCTCGGGCTCTCAATCAGTAACTGCTCAAATGTCTGGTGATTTTCTTTACGGACATCCTTGTACCCATACCTGATTTAATGATTAAGTCAAACTTTGTAACACAAAAAAAGGCAGACTTGAAAGGGAGATAAGAAAAACAAGTCTACGAGGCCAGTAGAAGTGATTTTATCTCCTAAATTGGACATCCCAATTACAAAACCTACAGAAACGAGGTCCAAATAGTATGGGAGAAACAATATTTGTACAAATTTGTCATTTAGAAATGATTCAACCATTTGCAAACATTTGAAGTTATGTTAAACCATTAAAGTTTATAGCACATCCAACATCGCATTATCCTTTTCATACTCTAATATGTTTCCAAAAAAAAAACACTCTATATACGAAGCGGGCATGTTACCTTGCAATGCACGAAAGATATGGTAGCTTTTGGGCAGACTTCGTAAAAAGGAACCTTTCACTTTGAGGCACTACAGGAACTGGAACATACTTTATACACACAAATATTATCATTGAGTGGATTGCGGGAAGAGTGGTCAAAAAGTGACCAAAAATTGCTGGTATACCCTTTACCAGCTCATTATAGAGCAAGCCAATGCCAGGAGCTCTTACTGTCCCAAGATTGCAACCCAATTCCCGCATTAAATCCATTGACAGCTTTTTCTTGACTTCAGTTTCATACTTAAGCTTGCTTCCATAGTTCCAGACACACATGATGATAAACATAATCACAGAAAAGACCAAAATAATCCAACTTCCATCTCCCACACTCCCCAAAACGGATGAGAAAAAAATCAGTTCCAACCCAAGGAAAAATATCAGAAAACTAAGAACTATGATAATGTTTATTTGCCATATAAGAAGCATGACAATGGTCACCAAAATTGTTGTCATCATCATTACTCCCAGCTCAGCAGTTCCTGCAGGAGAGGATAGCTATAAGAATACTAAAGAATTGTATTAACAAACAACAAAAAAATTCATGCTGCCATAGGAACATGATTCATTTATATTTAACATATATTTTTAAGCTTCAAGGAAGAATTAAGAATGATGCCTGATACCATATGTGATTTGCGAGTATAAAAATCCGGATGAGTTGACTATTATTTGAAAGAAGAGAAGAATGAATAAATACACAAATAAGCATAGAAGTAGGTTTGGTAACTGAGACAGAGCAAATAGAGGAAAAAGGTTACGGAATATTTCCAAGACTACATGTTCTGATAAAATGGAAGTCGGAGCATGACATACAAATATACCATAGCAGGATTAATGAGACCAAGGTTGCCAAATTGTGATCATAATGTGATCCCATTCCAGATGTGTATTATAACTTACCATATCGTAAGATACAGGAGTTTATAATCCATATAACTATATAGAGAATTTCATTGACCTCCCTTCAAGGTTTAATATAATAATACTAGGTCACCACTGATTTCAAAATTCATCAGGTAGCTCTCTAACTGCTAACTACAATTAGTTAACAATAGGTAAGCCAACTGATGAAGAAAATTACCATATGCATTTCCAATCTCATTTATGCTTGAGATAGTGCAGACGGCCACTAGGCAAACCACCAACAAAAACCAATTTATCACAGGGATATAAATTTGGCCCATGAATTTCCTGGAGGTATGAACAATTTTAAGACGAGGGAAACAACCAAGTGCCATAGATTGTTTTATGCAAGAGAACGTAGCAGTTGTCATTGCACGACTGGCAATTAATGCAGCGACATTAGCAATGAGTAAAACAGGCCAGAAGGCACTACCTGCAAACATTTAGTATAATTTCATATAAGGTCCACATTTTCAATGGAAAATTTGTAAAAGAAATGCTAGAAATTACAAAGTCCACATCATCTAAGAGAATCGGGCTCACTTGGAACTGAATGAAAGAAAGTTTGTTCAGATGCCACATGGTTTTCCATAAGGTATGCAGCTTGGCCCAAATAACCCAACAAAAGGCAAGGTAAAACAAGAAACACAAAAGTGAGCTGCAAACAACGATTATCCAATCAGAACAAAGTTTAACAGTTATCATATACCAAAAATTGAGTAAATATATAATACAGAAAACACTTTTTGCTTCTTTTACCTGAACTGACCGCACAGAAAAGTAGCAAAGATCTGCAAACATTGCCTCAGAACCTGAAACATATCCCACCATCAGTTACAATAGAAAAGATAGGTGACACAAAGGTTTAGAGGCACCAATCATATCAAATCTTAAATTAACTACATCTTCAATTTCATATCTTAACACAAATTGCTTAATAATCAGTTAATCATTATATGTATTATTAGTCGGTGAAGCTACAGATTCCATAATTTTTGGCTTCAAAAATAGCTCATACAAAATGAAATACTTACGACACTCTCCAAATAAACGACATAATTTTTTCCTATCTCCTCAATTGAATATTATGTGTAAAAAGGAGGAATCTGCATTCCATTTGCCTAGCTCAACTGTGTCAGGTGATTACCCCTTCAAGTCAAGAAATATCTAAAAGATGAATGGTTTTGAAAAGTCAAAGACAAGGAAAATTTTACATGCTGTATGGCTTTGTCGTGGGTTGTTAGCATGAAAAATAAAATAAAAGAACTTTTAAAGGTAAACAGTTATTGGAATTCTTGTGGACTTCTACCAAGCATCATGCATTGCCTCTATATAGGGGTGGCAATTTAGGTCATGACACGACAATACAATTCGAAAACGACACGAAGTTAGCAGGTTTGGGTTTAATATAAACGGGTTGACCCGTTTAACACGATTATTAAATGGGTAGTTTTCGGGTCATAAACGGGTTTGACCGGAAACGACACGTTTAACACGATTAATTAAACGTGTCATTTACGGGTCTACCCACTTAACTCGAAATTGACCCGTTTAAATTAGATATTTAAAAATTTAAAATATTTATAATTAATTGTAAATTTATAATAACATAATATTTATATTACAAATTTTATAATAATACTTAAAATACTAATAACCAAGGGCCTCGACTATTAATACACATCTATATACAAATACAAATGTGTATATGTTATATACAAATATGTCACAATTACAAATATATATATTATATGTCACATACATAATATTATCCCATTTTATATGTAACAAACACATATTGTTACAAATATTGCACAATTATATACAAATATTTATGTTACATACAAATATATTACAATTACAAATATGTGTAAGTAACATACATAATATTATCATATTTTATATATAACAAACACATATTGTTATAAATATATAATAATTATATACAAATGTGTGTATGTTATATACAAATATGTCACAATTATAAATATGTGTATATCATATACATAATATTATTCTATTTTATATGTCACAAACACATATTGTTAAAAATATGTTACAATTACAAATATGAATATGTCACATATATATAATGTACATTGGTTTAATTTAATATGTGACACATATAGACATATTGATTAAATAATATGTGTATTATTTATAACAGATACATATTAATGTACTATTCAAACCCCTAATGCATGTGACATATTAATACTGCAAATAGGCCAATTATAGTTGTAGGCTAAAATTTTCAAACAAATATATGGTGATGAAATCAACTCATCAATAATAAACGGGTTACACAGGTTGACACGATTAATAAGCAAGTCAGGTTAAAGTTGAAGAATTCTTACACGATTAATAAATCGGATGGGTTAGGGTTGAGGGTTTTTGACATGATTAATAAATGGGTTGACATGAACACGACCTGCTAACACGAATTACCACCCCTACATCATATTTTTGAAGAGGTATCATGATGTGTCCTATTTAATAACTGGATACGTATGAAGTTGGTTAGTCACAAAAGAAATGTTTCACGCTCCAAAGTACACACTTGTATCCTTTTTACGTCATATGATGAATAATCCATTTGATTTTTCATTTATTTTCAATAAGTCTTTCTATCCTATAAAAAATTCAATTATTGGGAATATAAAGAATAAATAAACCAGTACATCCAAGCTTGTAAACATTTTCATGAGACAAATATTGCAACTATCAAGTATTCCCACAATCCTGATTGATCTGTTTACCTGTTGCACATAAAAGACAACCCCCTAGAGAATACCAAGCCCTCGTTGAGTTCCTCTTGAAAAAGTAGTAAATATGAACAGGATTAAATGCCCTCAAAACACTGGTGTCATATTTAACAAGGTTGTAAATTCCAATGCTCGCAAGAGAACAAAACCATAAAAATAAGGCAGGGCCTACAGCAAGTCCAACTTTACTTGTCCCATATTTCTGGACACTGAACAATATTACCAGGAAGGCAACTGAAATCATCACCACTTCATCTGCATCCAAAGAAAGAAAATCTTTAATCTAATAGTATGATCAGTTCCCTTAATGCAAAATTGCAAACCACAAGGACATATGCAGATAAATTATGTGAATAGTAAAGGAAATTTTTACTTAAAAAAAAAAAAGGAAAGGAAAGAGATCTTCCCTATCATACCATTTTAACAAAATGTAAACAAGAACGAAGATTGTAATTAGCCAGGAACGAGGCTTATAATCCTTTCCCATTTTGGAATGTTCATAATTTTGAGTTTAGGTTACTGCTCCAAACAGTTATGTTCCCACTTTATCAATATCGATATTCATCAGATAATGGCCAAGCTAGTGTAGATTTTTCACTAACTGATTATCTTGTTAAATTTTACTATTCCATCATTGATTAGCCTCAATCACTTTTCAAGTCGCATGACTGTCATTTGCTTTAATCACTTTTCAAGTTGCATGACTGTCATTTGCCTTAATCACTTTTCAAGTCACATGACTGTCATTTGATATATAAGATGCACCATTAATGGCCGCCTCCAAACCAACCAGAATGCAAGCAATGTAAACAACAGTGACTTGAAGTAATCATGAGCAATGCAGAGTTAATTTATCCACTATGCTAAACATTTCTACAATTTAAAATATCAAATCGCAAAAATTTCTAAGACCAGAATTTCTTTTTCTTCACTTGCTCAATAATTTATGCACTATGCTAAACATTTCTACAATTTAAAATATCAAATCGCAACAACTTCTAAGACCAGAATTTTCTTTTTCTTCACTTGCTCCATTAAAAATCTACACTAATACCTCATACAAAGCAAACCATATGTATAACTTGACAAGACCACATCCCACCTAGCCCTTAAAAGAGATAATGGCACCATCATGACTCAGACTAGCTAGCGCACTCAGAATTTACTTAATAAAGATAAATTACTGGAACTTTTAAATTTTATGTCTTTATGGATAAATAACAACATAAGCATAGATTCATAATGCAAGAAGTGAATTAAGTTCACTGCAGTAAACATTTCTACAACTTAAAATATCAAAATGCAAAATTTTTTAAAATGTGAAAACCATACTTTTTCTTCAGTTGGTACCAATGAAAATCTACACTACCGCCCCATACAAGGTGAGCAACAGGTTTAACTTGAGAACACACCTCTACTAGCCTATAAAGTAGGTATGACATCATCATTGACTAGGACCAGAGGAAGCAATCATAATTGACTTTACTGTAAATTTTAATTTTATGTCTTAATGGATAAATATATATGATACAAGAATGAACTGAATTAGCAACAATATTTATAAAAATAAATTATTCACAAGGTTGACAAACAGGCCAACATACCTTCATTTATGGCATCTACACCAACCTTTAAACCTCCAACAGCTGAAACAACTGCATTAATATAAAAACAAATATATAAATATCAATAGCATCTTAAGCACTAAATTAGTGACAATTATGCAGACCCCCACTTAGTAATAGTGTGAGCAATATAAATATACATATCTAAACAGAAATTATTTGTTTCAATCAGGGCATTTAAAAGAAAAACAAAAGGATAGGTTTTACAGAAACCTGACATTGCCGGTGTAACAACCCCATTGGCAATCACCATCGAAGTACCAGCAAGCACTAACATCAGCAGAATCTTTTTCAGGGTTAGTGAAGCTTCGAGTCTTTCCTTAATTTTAAGAGATCTCTCAAGTTCAGCAGATGGCACCTTTAACCTGAAGCTTGATATACGAGCATCAGATGGAAGCTGATTTGGAAGAAGACTAACCTTCGCATGCCGACAAATCAAGAGTATAACGCAAAAGTACCACCTGGAACAGATAGTTATAGTGAAATGCTTATGCGTGCAAAATTCCACACAAACATTTGCATTATATATTTGACCAAGAATACATTTGCATTATAGAGGTGTATGGGTTGGCGAATGTAGAGAGAGTTAGGGAAAGGAAGAGAAAAGCTGATGCAAACTTGAAGGCATGAGCACATCCAGCATACCTTCACCATCATCATTGGCCCAAAGAACAACCAAAACATACTTGATCAGGGGAATCAAGATTAAGGTATATATAACTAGTGACAATGCTCCAACAACATCTTCATTTCCATTTATAGGTGCCTTATTAAACATCACACTGAAGGTATACAATGGACTTGTTCCAACATCACCAAAGACAACACCAAGGGTCTGAAAAGCAAGTATTATTTTCCTTCCCAAACTGAAGTCCTGCAAGTAAATATTTTTTTATTAGTGACGCTAAAATCTTATTACACTGTATTGTTATCATATTCAAAACAATTTTATAACCATATAGTTCAAAAGTTTCAGTGTTAAATGTCAATCTTTTAAGAAACAATAAACTAAGAAAGATACAGGCCCCACAAAGGACCAGCAGGCTTCTTGAATTCATATAGAGGCAAATATAAACTTTCTCAATCAAATAAGAAAGCTTCTTGGAGTTGGAAAAAAAATAGGATTACTTGCCATTTCTCCAACAACCAAGTTTGTGAAAATTAGGTAACTGAGTTAATTAAGAGCTAAAGTGTAGCAACCAGCTCCCCAATCTCCATCAATCTTCACACGGCTTATTTTCATCCTTTGGAAACTTACTAATATTCATCAAGAAAATTCAAAGAGTAGAATGTCCAATCACACATTGTCAAATGCACTATAAAAGTTTATGAGTCCAACCAGCTATAATTCCAGATTATATGATGCAAAAATATCAAAACAGAAGTTCGCACTGTTATGGGCTTCAATTTTATAGGAGTCTAAGAATCCGCCTTTCTTTTGCTTGATTTATGTTGGAAAGATATATTGTAAAACTAGTTGGCTTTTTAAGTTTTCTGTCAATAGAGGATTTTTGTCCTCTTGAATAGTTATATCATATATATAATTTAAAATTTAATTTATAAAAAAAATCAATATGATGAAAGTGACAAGGGAATCAACAAATATATATGAACATCTTATTAAATAAGTCAATTTATTAGTACACCATAAACAGTGATGCCAGATGACTAAATGAATGGTTCAGGCATAAGTCATATGCAAACAAACCATATGGGAATTTAATGAGCTAATAGTAAGTTAATGTGGAAACAGCATTCTCGATGTAAACCATAAACTATGTTGGACTAATGTATTTCCAAACAATCTATAATATAGTTGAAAAGCTAAGTGAATATTGTTTTGGAAAGTATAATTGAAGAAAAATGGCAGGCTTTTCATAGACAAAAGATAAGACTTGAGGATTTTGCAGTTTTATCATGTTGTGGACTTCATTATGGGCATCTATTTGAAAAGAGTTGAAGGATATTCCTGCTTCTTTAAGTTTCTTCATTTTTATATTTTTGGATAAAGACTTGGAAGTTTTCCGGTAACATTCAAGTTTCCAAACACGTAACACTTATCTTTAATAACCCCAATTTGTGGGCTGTCAACTACTTAATTAAAGTGTACGGAAGGAAATCCCATATCCCTAATACCACATTCATATCAGCCATTAAAATATCACCATGCATATAGGATTTTCCTCTTTTCTTCCAAGAGCAAACATGCATATAAAATCTGAAGTTCTCTTCTTATCACCTCTATTCTGTTGTATCACACCACCTCTCCTCTCTCTTATAACTTGAATTCCCAAACGACCATGAGCCTTTCAGACTATGTCGTATAACCAAAGAACCAAAAATCTAAAAATCAAAATCAGTAATAATGTGAACACGGATCACACAAGAATTCCATCGGGGTAATTGCATTCATTTTTATGTGTAAGCTCCATATTCACAAACAAGTAATATCGAACTAAGTAAATATGGTGAAAAACACAAACAAATTAAACCACTCTTTAGTTCACTTTCTGAACTAGACCCTAGTTACACGTTTCAAAGGCACTGATGAAGGTGGAGAAAACATTATTATTATGCTATGTACTACAATAAACCAATGCGAAAATGATCCAATCACTTATACTAAAGCCATAATGCATTTCGTAGTTGATTTTCATGGAACGAGAGAAATCAAAGCAAACCTCGTATTCGTGCCGATGAGCACCAGGAACCTCGAGGGCTTCAACGTCAAATGAATCAATCCGCGGACCGGTTCGAATCAACCTCTGCTCGGCATTCTCATCCTCCTCCTCATCCTCTGAATCCAAAATCGTCCGGTGCCGCACATCGTCCTCCTCTTCATCGTCGGCGATCACCGAGTCATCCTCATCCTGGAACACCCACCGCGACTCCAACGAGTCCATGGATGTTAAACTTCCATTGATCTCGCCCCTCTCCAAACCACCCCCCTCTGCCATCAAAAGCAACAATCACTTCTTCCTATATCGCGGGAAAATATAAAATCAGAAAATGAAGAATAATAACAGCTGGGGGAATTGGCTACTTTGGTGTTCGGATGGGCGGAAAGGGATGGAAAATATTAGGGTTTGGCATGAGGAAATGATAAAAAAATTTGTGTTTGGCAAGTGGGATAATCTTAAGGGATTCTTTTTAGGTGGAAAATTTGGGGTGGTGATGGGTCGGAGATCTGTGTGTGTGAGAGGCCGAGTGTGCGTAAATTTTACATAAAAGCGCAAAAGTTAGTTTCCTGCTTAACTGACTGCTGGGCTTCTTCTTTGTCTAAAGGGTTGCGATGCATATTTCTACCACGCGCGATTTAAGCCTCGGCGCGTGAGTTTAGAATTTGGGAAAATTTCCATCTAGACCTTGTAATGATTCATAATTACACTTAAAGCCGTTTTTTTTTTAAAAAAAAAAAATCGTCGTTTGGTTTCTTATGGATAAATAAAAGTATTTTTTTATACCCAAAAAAAAAAAATTCTTATGAATACTTTATTCATATATTGAGAAAAGCTCTTAGATAGATGAGGTATTATATTTTTAAAATTATATATGGATCAAATAAATATATTAAAAATATATATTATATTATTTGTTGTTTAATATATATAGACAATATGATGCATAGAGCAATTTTCTTCATGTATCATATTATATATATATATATACACCTTAAGCTTTTGTGAATCAAGTTAATGAGGAATTACTAGAAAAAAAAAGGCATTATGAAGGATCAAGCTGGCAAGTCTTGGCCTGTAGGATTGGAAAAATTGAGTCATGGCTTGCATTTTATCATAAACCAATTATCAGAACAAAAAGTTGTGTTTTTTCTTTTCTTTTCTTTTATTTTTTCCCCCTAAAAATGGAAAACTTATTATTAAAAAAAAATAAAAGTTCTCATCCATATATTATTTTATTGTATGAAAATTATTTTGAATTACCAAACACCCTTTGTTTTCAAAACAATATCATTAAAAGTTATTAATTGTTATTAAAAATTACTGTTATTATTAATATTATATCTATTAAAAAATAATAATAATCATATTCATTTATTAAAAGAGCTAACAAAATAAAAGAAAAACTAAAATTAGATGTTAAATAATTTAAGTGCTATTTTATTAAAAAAATATATTTTATTTTCAAAAAAAATTAAATTACACTTTTATTTTTTCTAAAAAATTAAATTAAATATTTATTTTTTAAGTTAAACATCAACAAGAGTAAAAATGTAATTTAAAAAACTTTAACTATTATATTTGTTTTTCTTAAATATTTAGTTAACTATAAAATAAGGATAAATAATTATTGATGAAACTTTAATTGAGTTGACTACTAAAAGAGTGTTAAGGCCATAAAATTAAAAATAAAAGATATTAGTATAATTATTCAAAATACAAAGCTATTTATGAAGAAGTGTATCGTAATTCTCCCTAGAGTTTTTAACAAATATATGCTATTAACAAATTGTCAAAGGTTAAAAAAAAGGGTGTTTAAATGCAATTTTGTATTTTAAATTTAAATAATTCCACTCTTATATTTTAAAAAGTATGTAAATATATGTATATATTTTTAATTTAAATAATATCACCTTTATAGCTTTTAATATTATTTATCTGTGAATTTTACTATATTTTAATAATAAAATTGACAGATTAAGAATTTATAAAATATTTAAACAATAATTAATATTGTATATATATTAAAATTATTTAATCAATTTAAAGACAGAAAAATTTGACAAAAGTACTAATTTAACTTCTCTCTTTAAAATATAAGTGTAAAATTATTTAATTGTTTAAATTAAAAATATATAGGAATATTCATAATCATATATCTTAAAAATGTGTAATTTAAGGTATAAATTAGGGGTGATAAATATAATTAATTAAAAAATAAATAAAGTAAATCTACAAATAATCAAAAAGACATTTGTAGAAGGCTCTTCGATTCTCTCGTCCTTCTGCACCTTTCTTCAGCCACAAACCCTAAACTCTCTCATCCCCTGGGTTGGCTTTCTTGCTCTGCAACAACGATGTCTCACTTTGGAAGGTCTGGTCCCCCGGACATCTCTGACACCTACTCTCTCCTCGTCCTCAACATCACCTTCCGTAAGTTCTCTTTCTTTCTATCGCTGTGCTTCTGAGATATGACGGTCCTAAATTATGTTTGGGTTTTTGTTATTTTATTTTATTTTTTTGAATTTCAGGTACCACTGCTGATGATCTCTTTCCGCTTTTTGATAAGTACGGGAAGGTTGTCGACATCTTCATCCCCAGAGACCGAAGGTTTCCATGACGCTCTCTTCTATTATATATTCTCTCTCTGTTTTCCGTTTGATTCCTGAGAAAACTGTGCATGTCTTATTTTCTAATAATTAAAAAAGTATAGCTTTATTCGAATTTAACCCGTATGAGGAAAATCTCATGTCTCCGTTCTGCTTCTCTTTTCATTTTTTAAGTTTCTGCTCGGAGGCTGAGAAGTTTTACCGATAAAAATTGGGAATTTTCTCCTATTGTTAGTATTCTGTCTTTCAATCTTCTTTTAGTGAAGAAATTTTTATTGCTAAGATATTGGAGGGCAAGATGCAATTTTTAGCGTTATGGTTCTTTGTCCTCTTGGGTTTCCTTTTTTTCTTTTTTCTTTTTTTTTTTTCCCTTTTTTAATGAACTACTTAGTGATCATACGTATTAAACGTCGCTTGGTTATTTTAAACCTATATTCGTTCCTTTTATTTGAATATTAATTTATTTACATTTTGTGGTTTAGGACTGGTGAATCGAGGGGCTTTGCGTTTGTGCGATACAAATATGCGGATGAGGCACAGAAAGCTGTTGAGAGGCTAGATGGTACTATTCCCTTTATCCCTTTTCTGTATGTACACATATATAGGCTATGTTTGGAATGCCATACTGGATTGGACTGTGACTAGGATTGGATGCTATTGGATTGTGTAGGATAGGTTAGGATTGATAAAGTCCTACTCTTTGTTTGGTGCAGCAATAAAATATTGTACTGGACTTATTTCAATTATTAGTTCATAACTAATTTTTTGTTATTATTTCATTTAATTCATAAATAAATTTATTTTTTATCATATATTTATGATAGTAAAATTCAATAGACAAAATAAATGTTTAGTAAAAATTACAGAAATTAAAAATATAATAATAAAATTGATAAGAATTGTTTTGTGGAATTCTCTACCCAATTTCACAAATTTTGTGGAATCTAATCAGTTTACCATTCTTAAAACTGAGTTCAACCTTAGTAGAGTTTAATTGATTTTGGTGGCCACAGTTGATAAATGATTGTTGATGTTTGCTTAGTTAATCGTCTTTAATTGCTGGAGAAGAGAACAAGAATGGTATGATGTTTCTGCCACTGTGTTTTCCAGAAGTAGTCCCAGCTAAACTTGTCTCCTGCTATGGGATTATTTAGGCTTGATAGGATTAGATTAAGAATGATGGTTGGATTATAGAGTGTCCAGTCCCACAATACGAGAATCTGTACCAAACGTGGGATGGGGACAAATATACTATATTCTAGTCTAGTTCTCCCCAGTATCGTCATTCCAAACGTGCCCATAATGTATTCTCTTCTGTCGGTAATATGTGATATATCTATTTTGTTAGTACTTGATTCTTAGTTTGTATTAGTTAATAGTAACTAGTTGCTAATTATTTGTAAATGTTAAATGTTTCTCAGGAAGAGTTGTTGATGGCCGAGAAATTACGGTCCAATTTGCAAAGTATGGGCCAAATGCTGAAAGGATGTAAGTTCAAAATTTGGTCTTTTGGTTTTTGCATTAT
Organism: Rhamnella rubrinervis; assembly: GCA_007844105.2. Taxonomy (NCBI): domain Eukaryota; kingdom Viridiplantae; phylum Streptophyta; class Magnoliopsida; order Rosales; family Rhamnaceae; genus Rhamnella; species Rhamnella rubrinervis. The sequence goes on from VOIH02000098.1 coordinate 17,567, forward strand.
TGTTTTTTTATTGGATTAAGCTTGATTTGGTTGGCTTTATAATATACCTTGCATCAATTATTTGGGGGTTAATTTTGATTACAGTAATGTCTTCAGCATGTGGATGTGGGTTGTGGGTGTGAGGGTCAATTGAAGGTTTATGTAAGACATTGTTTTGTAATTATTTCTCATTAGTTTCTTATGAAACTGTAGTCTGCTGGTTTTTTTAATTTTGTAGTTCCGTTGGTTATTTGTTTCTACTCTATTGTTAATATTTCTCCTTCATGTGGTGAATGTGTAGTAATTTTTTTAATAAGTCCTTTCTTTCAATGAATTATATTATATTTCTTACGGTTGGTTTCTGGAATGTGTATTGTTGAATTACTCTTCTTTTTATTTTTCTTTTTTCTTCTCTCTCTCTCTCTCTCTCTCTCTCTCTCTTATTTCAGTCATAAGGGAAGGATCACTGAAGATTTTCCAAAATCAAAGTACAGATCAAGAAGTCGTAGTCCTCGAAGAAGGTAAGTCCCTATGCTTGGTTATTTTTTAGAATAATTGATAAGTTTTGTTTCTGCTTATATCTTGACCTGTGATGTTTTGTGTTCATAATGTTAATTTGTTAACCTGACTTATATTAGTTGTCCACGTTAGTTATATTTTCAAGATAATATGACCTTGTGATGTTCAAGGTATTTGTGATACATTCTACACTTGTCAGGTACCGAGATGACTATAGAGACCGAGACTACAGAAGGAGAAGTCGTAGTAGAAGTTTGGACAGGTATGAACGCAGCAGGTATCGTGGAAGGGACAGAGATTATTATCGCCGGAGTAGGAGTCGCAGTGCTAGTCCTGATTATTACAGGAGCAAGGGAAGAAGCCGGTATGATGATGAACGACGTAGTCGAAGCCGGAGCGGAAGTCGATCCGTGGACAGGTAAGTAATTGTAATATGCTTTTAGTTGGCTAATTTGTATGCCGTCACATCCTATCTCTATTTTTTTACTCATTTTCTTCTTGACATTTTCTTGTGCAATTTTGTATCTCATAGTGCATCTCCTGCTCGGCGTAGTCCTAGTGTTGACAGGAGTCCATTGCCGCGCAGAAGTCCATCACCTAGGGGTGAAAGTCCTGATAGACGCAGTCGTGATGGACGATCCCCTTCTCAAAGTGTTTCACCACGGGGTCGTTCTACTGATTCACGGAACCCATCTCCTAGAAATTCAGATGTTGAGGTGAGTTATCGCAGCATATTCATCTATGTTTTCATGTAGATGTTGATAGATGCCTGAGTACTTAACTGCTGTACTACTTATATTGTATTTTGCAGGAATGATGCTGCTTGTGGAAATTCATGAAGACATCTTAAGTGTTTTAATAATGTCAAGGACCCTGCTCATCATAATGTTCTTATCGGAATTTAAGTGCTAGTTTTGGTAGGACTGGATTTCTCTCGTATTTTTGTATTTCCATATTGAACTTATGCAGTTGTTTTAATTGGCCAGTCTAGTATTCAGACTTTGTTAGCTTCTAGGTTCATATTTACGTATTTGTGAAGATAATTTTTTGTCTTCCCTTCTCTTTTCTTCTATAGGACACCTTTTAAGTATGCTGTGAGTTATTGTAGCAGTTTGCTTTTTTTTTTTGGATATTTCTTTTGAACTTTATTGTGTTGTTCTGATTGCCATGGTAGTTGGTACCCACATTTCTGTGTGTGGTCTAAATTATTTCTCTTAAGAGTCCTGATTCACCCTAAAATATTTATTGGGTTTTATAGTTATGCTCGAGAAAAGATTGAGTGGCCTGATAGGAGAATGTTGATGTTGTAGCTGTTGATGCTGTTTCTAAGTTGTAGATGATGATCGCAACTGTGATGCTGGTTGCAGCAGTATGCTGGTCTTTAGAAGTAATGGTTGATTTAGCAGTGTGCTGATTGCAGGAACAAGTTAGTTTTAACTACTTTCTACCGAATGCTAGAATGGTAAGAATTATGGTTTAGTTCATTGTTTCTAGAGCGACATATCCTTCAGGATTTTAATGTTTGACCGATGATCCTCTCTGGTCTTTCATTGATATACAAAATAGACCCTTGAAAGGGTTGTATTTGCTGAAATGAACTAGCATGGTGGACAGAAGTTGAACTCTTTTACCTGTAGCTGATTCTGCTTTTAAGATGGACTTATGATTGAAAGAAGTTGGAGCTGCTGTTGTGGTCTATCGAGTGCACAATTTGGATATGTTTCACCTGTAGTTGATGCTCCATGTGATGTGGGCCTTTGATTCATTAGCCCTGATGCAGATGCTGTATATGTGGATACTGAATTTTGACAAGTGGGTAAATTACTATGAAACCTAATATGAAATTTACAGCTACAATATTGAGTATCAAAGTTTTTGGTCGGTTAATTTCTTTTAGGGTGTTTCAATGGACTTAACTTGTTTGACCTCAACCCTTACTGTCATAACCTCTGTATCTTGATGTTGATAGATGTTGCTTGTACAGCTTGTACAACATAATTCCATGGCTGAAATTGGGGAGTGGTGGCTGATCCCATTCTGTGGTATGGTAACATGGGTTCGTGCATAACTAAGAAGTACTAGGAATAACCACCTGTATCTGGCTGTTGCTGTGCTGTGCTGTGCGTGGCTCAGGTAGTCATGGATGCTAGCAGTTGTGCACACTTGATGGCTTGCTTGGCTTTCCTGCTGGTTTGTGTTGATCTGAAAATATCTGCTTTGGTTTTGCATGTTAAATTATTGAAACTTTGATTTGATTTCTGATTAGTCTTCTCTCAGGCATTAAATAAATGCACATGCATATTTGATGATTTTTTAGTCTGCATCAAAGCTAGGTTTCTTTCAGTCCTTATGAGACCAGTAAAAACTTGGCCGTTCTAGTCATTTATAGACCAGTAAAAATTTCTGATGTCTTAACCTTTCGGGGTCTGGTTATGACATGCTTTCCTAATTTTTACATGCCTCCCTCTGGAGATCCGTTGCACAATTTCCCTGCTTGTAGACACCTTGGGGTTGATAATTGGTGTGCTAAGGTTCTCTAGATGTTCTGCCAACTATGCGATGGATGATTGTATTCACAGTTCTGGCAGTTTGGTCCTATTTATCTAGTATGCTTATCTGGGCTCTCATTAATGTTTTCCTCTTGAATGGATAAATTAATACTTACACATTCAATACTAGAGTGAAATGTTCAATTTAGGTCCTACTATTGAAAAATAAACCATTTGCTGAAAAAAATAAATAAATAAATAAAACATAGGCGCATTTGTCACAAAAATGGCAGTTTATCTATACTTCTGGTTTTATTGCATCCCCTCTACCATGTATTGTTCTATGCATGTGACAATCTGTATTAACATATATGTGGTCAATACATAATGTCTAAGGCATGGTTCCTTGCATGTTGACTATATAGTTGTAGTGTATGTAGTAGCTATTGGAGTAATGTTGTTTCTACTATTTGTTGGCTGTTTGTTGTGGGGTTTGCTTTTGAAAGGGAAAAGCATAAGCTAATCGCCTGCGTCCATGGAGTATAGATCTTGTATTGGAAGTATTTGCTAGTGTATTGTCTGAAATGAAAACAGGTGGATGATGAAAACCATTTTAGGTTCCACTGGTATTTATGTTTTGAGAGATTGGGGATTTGAGTTAATTGGTGTCTTGGGATGATTCTGTAGTTGACCTAAATAACTAGGGAGTTGATAGCTGGGTGTTTCTAATGGATTTGGTTTTTGTTTTTGGAGAACTAATTGCTAATGATTTTTGGTGGTATGCACCTGTGACGTGTATTTAAGGTTATCATTTGTTTTTGTCTGTGGCTCTCTATATATTTATACAAATTGTGATTTTTTATTTATTTATTTTTCATTGACATGTTAAATTTGTTACTTTTCTCATATGTTTAAACGTGAAGGAAAACAAAATTCACTGTGGGTTTCCAAGGGCTTTGTCCAACTTCCAATTTTTTAAAGCATTTCAATTACTCAAAGCGTTATGCGTTACTCTTCCTCAGAGTGGTAAAATTGAGCCCTTTACATTCTATGGGATCCCATTTGGTTGAATTGCCAAAATTTTTAAGCTCCTACGACATGTAACTTCGTCTTCCCTGTATATATTTTTTTCTTTTTTCTTCTCTTCGGCACTTGAAGAACTTGGGATAAAAGAATAATAGATGAGAATCTTGAATGCTTGTAGAAGGTTTTGCTTTACTTGCTTTACGGAAATAGGCTATTGTAAATTACATATTTTTTCGGGTTAGAATTTCTAATTTAATATTTGTGCCTGTATAAGGCTTTGCTTTAAATAAATAGGCTATTGTAAACCATATATTTGTATGGGTTAAAACTTTAATTTAATATTTGCGCATTATTTTAAGGAAATGCATGCTTAAATGTGTTAAATTTTTTGGGTTACGTGAATTTTGTTACCCTCGTGTTTTTATTTGAACGATTTGTTAAATTTTAGGGTTAATTTGCAAAATAGGGGCGTCTCTTTTAACATTTTAAATTAAAGGTATTAAATTGCTACAATTTTGGAAATTAAAGGTATAAATTTAAAATTTTAAAGTAGTGGTACTGCATTGAGATTTACTTTTTTTTTATTAAAAAGAAGAAAAAAGAAAAGAAAAAGAAAGAGGGTAATGAAATTGTGTCAAGACTGTAAATTCATGATGATTTCTTTACATGTTGACTATAATTTATTACAGTAGAGGCAATATCTCATTTATTTTTGTAGAACAAATAAATAAATAGGATCACTTTGAAAGTTAATGACGAATTGCTAAGGATGAATTTTATGATCAAAAGCCGAAAATTCATTTTTGCAAGAGTAATTTGATAAATTAACTTCGCATTTAGTAATCAGTTACTAAAAACATTGAATTAACTTATAGTTGTTTTATAAATGAATAAAAAGAGAGAATAAAAGAGAAGAAATGAAAATCAACCTGATTTATTTTCTGATTTAAAACAATATTGGCTTGAAGCTTTTAATTTGTAAGGTCTAAGTCAATAGTGGTGTAATATTTTATCAATGTGGTATTACATTGAGTAGTAGGAGGTTACCTTATTAAGGGGTTGCTGATTCAAACCCACATGTCTCCGGGTCTGTATTACCATTTCCAAGCTCGTATTACCCATTGAGTCCAAAGGTCTACAACATAAAAGAAACAATACAAGTACCCTAGCTCAGTTTCTTGGAAAGCTTGCCTCCCTTTCAAAGAATTATTTTATAAATAAAATAGCAGTCTTGTTCAAACCCTAATATACGTAGGATACAAGTAATCGAGAAATGAACAAATAAAATAATCAAATGAGAAGAAAGAAATATTATAAGACAGAGTAATTTGTTATATGGCTAATACAGTGATGGATGTCCTATATATATATATATATATATATATATTTATATTTATATTTGTTTACAATTTTTTTCTTGTATAGTGATGTTCCAATGGGAACAGCCTAATTGCCTATGGTGATTAACACCAATCCCTGTTTGAATTAGGTTTGTGATATAAATCCCCTTAATTTATTGGATGCTTAATTAGAGAATAAATTATTTAATGATGGCTTTCACACATGCCAACTTTTTCTTCATGTTAGCTTGGCTCGCAAGTAAAAATAAATAAATATGGAATAAATATGAAAGTATAATTGGTATAGAAACATATAAATATTGTTAGAAATATTGACAAAACTTCTTTATCTTAATCCCCTATATAACCTGCTAATAATTTATCTACCACGTCATAAGAAAATGAAGAAATAAATAAAAATGGGAAGAATTAATAAAAGTCTTTATTATTGTTATTTTTTTTTTCATAGGTCAAAGTCTTTATTTGGAATGCCGTAGAAATATGTCTGGAAAACAATATTTTACTTACAAGATTAATGAAGGCTTCACTTAATAGTGCATGTCTTTTCAGTTGCATACTCACATTAGCATTATTCCACCATACATATATATATATATATATATATATGATAATTTTTCTGTCACGACGTACTGATCAAGTTTTAAATCAAAACCCTCTTATTAATGTGTTGGGACTGATTTTAATCATTTATCCGAACAAATAATATAATTCAAGGTCCTAATTTAAGACTTGATTTTAAAACTATCATGTCGACCTGTTAGGAGTCTTACTATTTGTGTGTGTGTGTGTGTCTATATAGACAAACACAATCATGATATTCTTTGCCTAGCTTTTGGTCATTGATCATAATTAAACCCAAAAGGAAAATGATACTAAAGTGTAATCCATTTTCTCTTCCAACTATAATCATCTCCATCTATTTTCTGCTTCTTTGTTCTTTGGCTTTTGCTTCTGATAATATTTCTTATTCTATAGAATCAGAAGAGCTATTCAAATGGAAAAAGCTTAGAAATTGAAACTCAACTTCTGCTTTCTTCATGGTCACTCAGCAGAAGAAATCCATGCAACTGGTTCGGGATTGTTTGCAACCATGGAAGCTCTGTTGTCACCCACATAAACCTCACAACCATTGGACTTAGAGGTACTCTCTACCATTTCAACTTCTCATCCTTCCCCAACCTCTCAGCCCTTGATCTCCATGGTAATTCTCTCTATGGAAACATCCCATCCCACATAGCAAACCTTTCTCAACTAACATTTCTTAATCTAGGTTTCAACAACTTTTCAGGAAAAATACCTCGTGAAGTGGGAAACTTGGTGAAGCTCAAGGTGTTAATCTTCACAAACAACTTTCTTACTGGTCCTATCCCTTCTTTTCTTGGAAACTTGACCAATCTTTCACTTCTTCACCTTGAAAACAATCATCTTTCTGGGTCAATCCCAGTAGAGATTGGAAGGTTGAGAAATCTTACTGAGCTTCGTTTGAATATAAACAAGCTCAATGGTTCTATCCCATCTTCTTTAGGCGATTTGCTTAGCTTGAAAGTTTTGTCACTATATGATAACAAGTTGTCTGGTTCTTTACCCTTAGAGATCAACAAACTTACCGATCTGGAAGTTCTCTTCTTGTCAAAGAACAGCATTTCTGGCTTCTTGCCAGAGAACATATGTCATGGTGGTGTACTTGAGTATTTGTGTGCAAATAATAATCAATTTTGGGGAACTGTTCCTAAAGGGTTAAAAAACTGCACAAGCTTGACTAGGCTTAGGCTTGATAGGAACAACCTCACTGGAAATATTTCAGAAGATTATGGGGTCTATCCAAAACTTGATTATGTCGATTTGAGCTACAATAATTTCCATGGTGAAGTTTCTCCAAACTGGGGAAAGTGCAAAGTTCTCACAAGTCTGAAGATTTCTAACAACAACATTACTGGTGAGATACCACCAGAGCTTGGAGAAACAAGTCTCTTGCATGTTCTTGATCTGTCTTCCAACAATCTTGGAGGACAAATTCCAAAAGAGTTGGGAAAGTTGAAGTCTTTGTATAATCTTACTTTGAGCGGAAACAATCTTTCTGGGAAAATACCTCCTGAGATTGGGACACTACCAGATCTTTCATATCTAGATCTGGCAGCAAACAATCTGAATGGAAAAATTCCCAAGCAAATTGGTGACTGCTCAAGCATGTTGTACTTGAACTTGAGCAACAATGATTTCCATGGTGTAATCCCTGCTGAGATTGGAAACTTGGTCTGGCTGCAAGTTGTACTAGATCTTAGTCAAAATTCGCTTTCCGGGGAGATTCCATGGAAAATTGGAAACTTGGTCAAGTTGGAAATATTGGATCTCTCCCACAATCAACTCGATGGTTCAATTCCTTCCTCTTTTGAAGAATTGCAAAGTTTGAGATTAGTTAACTTGTCCTTCAATCAATTGGTGGGTCCAATTCCAGACAACAAAGTCTTTCAGGAGGCTGCAGTACTAGGAAATAACTTGGGCTTGTGTGGAAAGATTAATGGTTTGAAGATTTGTCCTGAACATCCATTGAAGAACGACAAAGATCATCACAAGAACATAGCACTCCTAATTTCCACTTTTCTTGGAACACTATTCATTTCAAGCATGATCATTGGTTTTATCTACATAGTTCGAAAACGACAAAAGAAGATTGGAATTGAGATGAAATCCCAACCATTTGCAATTTGGAGCTATGATGGGAAACTAGTGTATGAAGATATAAGGGAAGCAACTGAGAATTTCGATGCCAAGTACTGCATTGGTGTTGGAGGGACAGGAAGTGTTTACAAGGCAAAACTCTCAACAGGGCAAATTGTAGCAGTGAAAAGCTTCATCAATTACAATACGCTGAACTGGAGGATCAAAAGGCTTTTGTGAGCGAAATTCAGGTACTAACCAAAATCCGCCATAGAAACATTGTGAAGTTGCATGGTTTTTGCTCACATGCCCAAGTATCATTCCTGGTTTATGAGTACTTGGAGAGAGGAAGCTTGGCTAAAATCCTAAGTGATGCAGAGGAAGCGGAGGAGTTGGATTGGACCAAACGAATCGACATTGTCAGAGGCATTACCAATGCCCTTTACTATATGCACCATGACTCCACACCTTCGATAATTCACAGAGACATATCCAGCAACAATATATTGTTGGATACAAAATATCAGGCTCATATTTCTGACTTTGGTACTGCTAGACTTGTGAAGGTTGATTCCTCTAATTGGACTGACCTTGCAGGAACATATGGTTACATCGCTCCAGGTCTTGAATCTCTCTTAATTTATTGTTTTTATGTTGGATTTTTTGTGCGTTTATATATGTATTCATGTTACGTTTTTAATTTATGATTAACCAATATATTGGTTAATTTTTGTTTCTTTTACTGCAGAATTTGCATACACAATGAAGGTTACTGAAAAATGTGATGTGTATAGCTTTGGAGTAGTAACACTAGAAATATTTATGGGGCATCATCCCGGTGAACTTATTAGCTCTGTTTCAAGTAGTTCCTCATCACCATCGTCGTCATCATCATCACCATTGCCCTCGAAAACTCATGCTACGCTGTTGAAGAATGTTTTGGACAATCGTCTGCCGAGTCCCACTCCTGATTTGGCAGACGAAATCGTCGCCATAATCAAACTGGCTTTCACATGCATAGATGCTAATCCACAATTTCGGCCAACAATGCGGCATGTTTGCCAAGATTTATCGACTCCAAAGCCTACTCTGCATGAGCCATTTCATGAACTTACTTTAGGACAGCTACTGATTAATAAACGTGTCTAACACAAAATTAGCAACAGTAGTATTGTATGGAGGAATTAAACAAATCCCAACAACATTTTATTTTGGAGTTTTGAATAAGTATATGTATATGCCAACTATGTGATGCTCTGCCAACCATGTGATGGATGATTGATTGTCTCAAATTTCTGGCAGTTTGGTCCTATTTGTTTAGAATGCTTATCTACGCTTTAATTAATGCTTTCCTCTTTAATGGAGAAATTAAAATGACAATATATTTAAAATTGGAGTAAAATTTTCAATCTAGGTCCTAGAACTAAAAAATAATCCATATGTTACAAATATAGCAGTTTATCTATACTTCTGATTTTTTTTATTTTCCCTTTTAAATTCTTGTATGACCTGTGATCTTGGAATTGCGAATCCCCTCTATTGTATTGTTCTATGCATGTGAGGATATGTGTGGTTAATACATTAATGTTTTAGGCATGGTTCTTTGTCTGTTGACCATATAATTATAGACTTTGTAGTGCCTAGACTCTACCTGTCGGAGTAATGTTGTTTCAACTATTTATTAGCTGTAGTTTCAAAGCAAACCTCAATCTAATTGCCTGCGTGTAGACCTTGTCTGGGAAGAATTTGGAAGTGTATTGTCTGAAATGAAAACATGTGGATGACTTCATTTCCTGTGCCCTATTCACTCTCTTCCTTCTCATTCATTGATCTAAGGCTTGAAAGGACAGCTGAATAAAGATTACTAAGGAATTCGTATGCATGTCCCCCTCTATGTCCCCTTCTTTATTTTTCAGTTAAAATTTGACATCTTAATTTATTTATTTTTTCATTTGGATAAGGTGTCAAGTTCTAATTGGAGAGACAAGAAGGGGAATGTGTCTAGTTAAAATTTAACATTTTAATTTATTTTTCTTTCATTTAGATGATATGTCAAATTCTAATTGTGATCTGAATTCCTTAATAAGGTGTTCTATGAGAGCTCCCGGAGAATTTGAGTTAATTGGTGTGTTTTTGATGACTTTGTAACTGACATAAATATTGATCATAGAACTCCAGTGGTGTTGATAGTATCGTATGTGACATGTACTGAAAGGTTATCATTTATTTTGTACAAGTTGTAATTTATTATATATGTATTTTTTTTATTGACTAGTGAAATTTGGGTTACTTTTCTTATAATGTTTGAAACATGATGGAGAGCAATTCACTGTGGGTGTCTAAATGCTCTGTGTAACTTTCAATGTTTTAAAGGCATTTCAATCCCACAAAGCGCTATGTGCAACTCACCCTCAGACGGTAAAATTGAGCCCTTTACAATATATGGAGTCTCATTTGGTTAAATAACCAAAATTTCTATAAGTTCTCATAATAATGTAATCATTTCTCTCTTATTCAATTTTTTGGCACTTTAAGAAATTTGGTATAAGAACAAAAAAAAAGTAATGATAATTGAGGATCTTGAATGCATGTAGGCTTTATTATACACCATTAAGTTATTGTAAACCATGTATTTTGTTTGGGTTTTAATTTTATTTAATATTTACGAATTTATTTTTGTAGATGCATGTTTTTTTGGTAATAAAGGACTAATGCATTGCAGCACAAAAAGAAGTCCAAAACAGGACCTACAGAGCAGCAATTGCCTGCTCAGCTAATAAGGCGTCCAAAATACAAGAAGGGATGTTTACTACAGACAACTCATCCCCAAACAAACTACAGCACAAGGTATGCTTGGCTGCTAAGTCAGCCACTACACTACCTATTTTTAGTAGATGCATGTTAAATATTAGGGCTACATGCAAATTTTGTTATTTCCTAGAGTTTCTATTGAAATGATATGTTAACTGATAAATTTTAGGGTTAAATTGCAACAATTTGCAAAATAGGGATATCGCCTGAAACATTTTAAATTAGAGGTATTAAAATTGCTACAATTTGGAAATCGTAAGGTATAAATTTGAATTTCTTTTGGGGAAAAAGAGATAATGAAATGAGTTTGACTGTGAATTTAGGATGATTTCTTTACATGACAACTTACTATAATTTATTACATTAAAGTCAATATCTTAATTTTTTTTTCTAAATATATATATAATAAAATAAAATAAGAATGGGACCACATTGAAAATTTATACCAAACTGTGTAAAGTGAATTTTACTATCAGAATTTAAGATTTCATTTTTGATATGGTAATTTGATAGAGTAGTAAAGTGATAATTCTAGACACTTTTAAAGAGTAATATGCTATAAGTTATGAAGATGTTTCCCAACTTTATTTTTAATTCATTGGTTGATAAATTAATATAATCTAATAAATAAATAAGTGAACTCTAAAGCCAATCATATGTAATGTCATATCAGTTCAAAAATAAAATTGAAGAACTTCTAGCTATTTAAATTAGCTTCTCATTTAGTAATCATTTACTAAAAACTTTGAAATAACTTAATAGTATTTTTATTTTTGTTTTCAAAGAAAGATGATACTTGGGCCATAATTATGCAAGACTTTTGACCAAAAAAATCAACATGATATATGTTCTGATTAAGAGCCAACATTGGCTTGCAGGCTTTAATTTGTAGGGGTACAGAAGATATTTGAGTAAAAGTCAAGGTCAAAAGTGGTATCATATTTGGTAGGGTGAGGTTGCCCTATTGAGAGGTTGATTCAAGCCATATGTGTCATTTCCAATTCCAAGCTTATATTCTCCATTCATTTCAACGGTCTACAACTACAATAGAACCGCTACAAGTAATCTAGCCAAGTTTCTTAGAAGAATAAAGTCCACGGTCCAAATTACATAGCAATTTGAATTAGGATTGTCAACGCTAAAATAATCCGCCAAACTAGAGCGTGCTAAACGGATTATAAATTTGCATAAATTATGCTAATTACCAATACTCGTCTTCCAAAGCTTGCCACCCCTTCAAAGAATTATATTTTAATAACTCAATAGTAAATTGAAATAATCAAATGAGTGTCATATAAGTAATTAGCCATGTGGCTACATGATGATATGTCATATATATATATATATATATATATATATATATATATATATATATTTTTTGTTATTATATAGAAGATGGATGTTACCATGGAAATAGCCTAATTGCCGATTAACAATACATTAGGTCAGGTTCATCAAAAAAAGAATACACGAGGCTAGGCCCCTATTCGAATCAGACTTACGATATAAATCCCCTTATTTTAAGGATGCTATTGTATATATATATACATATACATATATATATATATATATATATATATATAATATTGAAATATGATGCCATAGTACTAGTAAGGTATTTGCGTGTAATTAAATATGTTTTCTAACTGTAATTATGTTAAATTATCAATGAGTAGTTGGAATTTTATCATATTCAATGACTTCTTAGTATTTATTTCCTAGTAGCGTAAATTAATTATTTTGCTAAGCATGATATCCAAATTTACTAATTAAAAATTTTATTTAAATAGTGTTTTTCTTTTCTTTTCTTTTTTACCCCTTACAATATTGTAATTATTTTTTAAAAATTAATTAAATTATTCGATTAGAATCATTGGATAGTAATTTTTCATATGATAAGATTCAATAAAATAAAAGAGAAGTAAAATGAAAACTTTTAGTAATTTTTTTTTTCTTTCCGAAATGTAAAAAACCATACACAACATCAATGGAAATTAATTTGGGTGAAACTATTGGAAAATAACTTTGCTTAAAAATAAGAACCAAGAACTTTAGGAAATTTATATAGATTTTCGTTCATACATACTTATTTTAGGTTACAGACAATATAAAACAAAAAACAAATTTCTTGAAAATTCTTATTTATTTAATTTTAATTCCTTGCTCCAAGTTATAATGAGAAATTTCCTTCCCTGTATTTTGATCTTTTTCTTTATCTTCATCCCCAGATATAACCTTCTAGTAGTTCATTTTTTTATTTTTTTTAATGGGGAACTTTGGTCTATTTAAAATATCACATACATGATCAAATTCAAATGGTGATAAATATACACAACTTTACCATTTAGGCCAAACTGTCTTCTAGTAATTCATTTGCGATGTCATAAGAAAAAGAAAAACATTAAAAACAAAATGGTACTAGCTTCTTGGAAGTATTAGCCAAAGTCTTTACTACTATTATTATTATTGTCTTCAAGTCCAAGTCTTTATTTTGAATGCCCTACAAAGATGTATTTTGCATAAGATATTTGACTCGCAAGGTCTTCCTCCAGCTTTACACAAAAACAAAGAAAGTCTCTTCCAGCAAATATGAAAGGGACTTCACTGAAAAGTGCATATCTTTTCAGATGCAGACCCAAATTTGCATTATTCCACTATATCTATATCTAAATGTATACACACACACAACATGATCTTCTTTGCATAGCTTTTTCTCCATTAATCATGATGATTAAACCCAATAGGAAAATGATACCGAAGTGTAGTCTGTTTTCTTCCAACCATCTATTTTCTGCTTCTTTGTTCTTTGGCTTTTGCTTCTGAAAATAATTCTTTTCTCTAGAATCTGAAGCACTACTCAAATGGAAAACAAGCTTAGAAATTGAATCTCAGCCTCTCCTTTCTTCATGGGCAATCAGCAGAAGCCCATGCAATTGGTTTGGGATTGTTTGCCACCTTGGAAGCTCTGTTGTCACCAACATAAACCTCACAAGCATTGGTCTTAGAGGTACTCTGTACCACTTCAACTTCACATCATTCCCTAACCTCTCCACTCTTGATCTTCATGATAATTCTCTCCATGGAAACATACCTCCCCACATAGCAAACCTTTCTGCACTAACATTTCTCAATCTTGGATTCAACAACTTTTCCGGGAAAATACCTCATGCAGTAGGAAACTTGGCGAGGCTCAAGGTGTTAATCTTCACAAACAACTTTCTTTCTGGTCCTGTCGCTTCTTTTCTCGGAAACTTGACGGATCTTTATCTTCTTCACCTTGGAAACAATCATCTTTCTGGGTCAATTCCAGCAGTGATCGGCAGGTTGAGAAATCTTACCGAGCTTCGTTTGAATCTAAACAAGCTCAATGGTTCTATCCCATCTTCTTTAGGAAATTTGCTTAGCTTGAAGGTTTTGTCACTGTATGGCAACAATTTATCTGGTACTTTACCTTTAGAGATCAATAAACTTACCAATTTGACATTGTTCTTCTTGTCAAACAACAGCATTTCTGGCTTGTTGCCAGAGAATATATGTCATGGTGGTCTACTTGAAGATTTTTGTGCAAGTAATAACAAATTTCGGGGAACTGTTCCGAAAGGGTTAAAAACTGCACAAGCTTGACTAGGCTTAGGCTTGATAGGAACAACCTCATTGGAAATATTTCAGAAGATTATGGGGTCTATCCAAAACTTGATTATGTAGATTTGAGCTACAATAATTTCCATGGTGAAATTTCTCCAAACTGGGGAAAGTGCAAGGTTCTCACAAGTCTGAAGATTTCTAACAACAACATTACTGGTGAGATACCACCAGAGCTTGGAGAAACAAGTCTCTTGCATGTTCTTGATCTGTCTTCCAACAATCTTGGAGGACAAATTCCAAAAGAGTTGGGAAAGTTGAAGTCTTTGTATAATCTTACTTTGAGCGGAAACAATCTTTCTGGGAAAATACCTCCAGAGATTGGGACACTACCAGATCTTTCATATCTAGATCTTGCAGCAAACAATCTGAATGGCAAAATTCCCAAGCAAATTGGTGACTGCTCAAGCATGTTGTACTTGAACTTGAGCAACAATGATTTCCATGGTGTAATCCCTGCTGAGATTGGAAACTTGGTCTGGCTGCAAGTTGTACTAGATCTTAGTCAAAATTCGCTTTCCGGGGAGATTCCATGGAAAATTGGAAACTTGGTCAAGTTGGAAATATTGGATCTCTCCCACAATCAACTCAATGGTTCAATTCCTTCCTCTTTGAAGAAATGCAAAGTTTGAGATTAGTTAACTTGTCCTTCAATCAATTGGTGGGTCCAATTCCAGACAACAAAGTCTTTCAGGAGGCTGCAGTACTAGGAAATAACTTGGGCTTGTGTGGAAAGATTAATGGTTTGAAGATTTGTCCTGAACATCCATTGAAGAACGACAAAGATCATCACAAGAACATAGCACTCCTAATTTCCACTTCTTTTCTTGGAACACTATTCATTTCAAGCATGATCATTGGTTTTATCTACATAGTTCGAAAACGACAAAAGAAGATTGGAATTGAGATGAGGAATCCCAACCATGGAAACTTGTTTGCAATTTGGAGCTATGATGGGAAACTAGTGTATGAAGATATAAGGGAAGCAACTGAGAATTTCGATGCCAAGTACTGCATTGGTGTTGGAGGGACAGGAAGTGTCTACAAGGCAAAACTGTCGACAGGGCAAATTGTAGCAGTGAAAAAGCTTCATCAATTACAATACGCTGAACTGGATCAAAAGGCTTTTGTGAGCGAAATTCAGGTACTAACCAAAATCCGCCATAGAAACATTGTGAAGTTGTATGGCTTTTGCTCACATGCCCAAGAATCATTCCTGGTCTATGAGTACTTGGAGAGAGGAAGCTTGGCTAAAATCCTAAGCGATGCAGAGGAAGCAAAGGAGTTGGATTGGACCAAACGAATCGAGGTTGTCAAAGGCATTGCCAATGCCCTTTACTATATGCACCATGACAACACACCTTCGATAATTCACAGAGACATATCCAGCAACAATATATTGTTGGATACAAAATATCAAGCTCGTATTTCTGACTTTGGTTCTGCTAGACTTGTGAAGGTTGATTCCTCTAATTGGACTGTTCTTGCAGGAACATATGGTTACATTGCTCCAGGTACTTGAAATCTTTCTTAATTTATTGTTTATATGTTGGATTTTTATGTGTGTAAATGTGTTCATGTTACTTTTTAAGTTATGATTAATATATATTGGTTAAGTTTTCTTTCTTTTCCTTTTACTGCAGAATTTGCATACACAATGAAGGTTACTGAAAAATGTGACGTGTACAGCTTTGGAGTAGTAACACTAGAAGTATTTATGGGACATCATCCTGGTGAACTCACTAGCTCTATTTCAACTAGTTCCTCGTCACTGTCATCGTCATCATTGTCGCCGTCGTCATCATCGCCCTCAAAACTCATGCTACACTGTTGAAGAATGTTTTGGACAATCGTCTGCCAAGTCCCACTCCTGATTTGGCAGACGAAATTGTCGCCATAATCAAACTGGCTTTCACATGCACAGATGCTAATCCACAATTTCGGCCAACAATGCAGCATGTTTGTCAAGAGTTATCGACTCCAAAGCCAACTCTTTGTGGGCCATTTCATGAAGTTACCTTAGGACAGCTACTGAATAATAAATGTGTCTTAACAGAAAATTAGCACCAAGAGTATTGAACGGGAGTTGATGAGAAGCGGGGAGTTTAACAAATGCCAGGAACATTTTATTTTGGAGTTTTTTTGTTTGTTTGTGTGCGTGCCAAATTTTTCTGGCTTTGACTTCAATGATTCAAGCTCAACAATACATGATTTGTTTTTTCTTTTTTAATTTTTAGGTTTTGTAGCACATAATGATTTAAACATATTCATCCCAAATACGCACATGGTCAATAATTTATTTCAAAATAATTATTTATTCATAATTATATTAAAAATATATTTTTTTTATCCAAAATATTTTATTTTAAATTTTAATTTACTGTTTCTTTCTCTTCTACCCAAGACGATCTCTTTCTCACTCATGTGTCATTTTCTCACCACCTAACAACGAGTCCTCGCCTCTCACCACTAGACGACAAATAGAAATCTAAAAAACTTATGTAACGATGGATGTACTGTCGCCTAGTGACAAGACTCGCACGTATAGCGAGCCTCCCACTTGATAGCTCGCCACTAAAAGACAAGTAAAAATTCAAAAATTTATATAACATTGGATATACTTGCCGCCTAATGGCAAGACTCGCTAATATACAGGCTGAGTAAATATATTTATGAAAATGAGTAAGCAGAGAGTATATAAATAAAACAGGAATATTTTAAATAGACTAGTAAATATATGGATATTATTACTATAATTAAGAATGAATATTTTGAGCAAAATTATTAACCGTGGACATTTGGGATAAATACCCATGATTTAAATAATAAAACATTGACACCAACGGTCCCTGAACTATACTGCATTTTGCATTTTTGCTTCTAAACTTTTTTTTTTTTTGTGACAATTTAGTCCTAAACTACATTGATTAGCGCTATTAGTCCCACTTTGTTTTTCCATCCAGATATGGCACATGCCACTCAAGTGCACAAAATTTAAGGCTTAAGTTTGGTCATTTCACTCTGTGAAAGGGACCAAACTGCAGCACTGACATTACTCCAACAAAATTAAAAATACTTGCCAGTGGTTTATTGAAGACGGATAAGGGATAAAGATTTAATTGTAACAACAAAAGAAATAATATTACCGAAAAAAACAAAAGAAATAATCTAAATGCATGAAAATCAAGTTTACAGGTTAGCCTTTTCACCAAATTAAAGAAAAAGCAAACTCACTACGTAAACCATCTAATTCATCCAATTTTACACTAACATGTTTTCTCTGTAGTCTGTACAAACTCCTCAAGTGAAGCCACAAATTCAGTTGACAGTGGATGCATCTGTGGGGATTTCGTCATATGTGCTTGTTTCCTCATTGAATGAGTACCTACAAATGAAATAACTATATGAGAAATCTTCCAGTTAGATCCACTAGAACACCAACTAACTGGAGACCACAAAATAAATTTGGAAAACACCTACTTATGAATAGAGAATCAAACCAAGTGATTTCATCAAAAGAAAATTCAAAATACGATGTACCAAACACAATCTCACCACCAAGACTTTACTTAATCAGCACTTTTATGCTACCAACAGATTCCACATCCTTCTTAAAAGATAGCTTCCATAACAGACGTTTACACTATAAATTATCTTTTGACAATGCTGAAAATCCATCACCAAATTGGTCCATCTAAGACCGCAACACATAACAATACATTTGGCCATGATTCCTCAACGTCAAACAGCTCTAACACATAGCCAATCAAACTTTATTAAAACAAAATGTAGAATGCTCATACCTTCCAACTCTTACCATTGGAATCTTTAAAGAATAAAGAAAAAAAATCAGATTTACAAGGTGTTCTTAGAAAAACTCTTGAGTTTGAGAAGCAAAAGGGCTTGTAAACAATTGACAGAAGAGGTTCACAATCCAGTTCAAAAGAAGCAAACTAGAAAGATGTGTTGTTTTGAAAATTTGTCCAAAGCATATGCCTCAAGATGACTCGGTGTGGTGAGGCCCACCACCTCAAAGTAATTGATGCATTAGTCTCATATTTTGCCATACTATATGGGTTTTCTTTCATAAAAGATCTGGGTCAATCAACCTGGATGGGAAGAAAAACAAAGCAAAGTTTTACCTTTAAACTTCCAATAATTTGTGGCTTAATGATCTTTAAAGAAACTATCAAAAGCTTTTTCCTGCACTCCCCACATTGTTATTTCTGATGTGAACATTCTACACCAGTATACAATTGCATTTAGATGGTAACCACAGTGAACCTCCTAGTTGATTACTGCCACCTACCATGCTTTTCTATAAAATAAAATAAAAATGTCTTTGTTTCTAATGTAAATATAAGGGACAAGTGGAAGCCATACCATTGCATCACTACCACTAGATAATACGTTCCACTAACAAGGTACACATACATGTGAGCCTAAATTAGTTCAAAAGCTCTTGAGAGCACACGACCAAACATTTGTCCACTAAGTGCTCAATAACACATTAAAGTAGGTAACTTATCCCACAAACTACTTTGAAAAGACTAAAGAATCTCATCATTCTTACTACATGATCAACTAATCAATAATTAATATTGAAGAGCTATGAGAATGTCACAATTATACTATTTGATAATAACAGAATTCAGGCATAAACTTGTTCATATGCAGTATTTAACTTCAGTTTGAGTTCCAAGTGCAGCTCAAATTACTGTTAAATTCCATTCCCAAAGGGAGCTATATTTAAATTCAACTAGGCATAAGAGTTGTCAACAGCAAATTGTGCTACACTGGAATCAGATTGTCACTGAATCCGAACTTACTCAAGTCAAATACCACATACAGACAAGTCTTATGCCTGAGCAACAAACAGCTCAGAATTAAGCAATCCATGAAGAAAATGAGGGTGAATAATAGACATGCATAAAGTATAAAAATTAAAAAGCAAAACAGATGTACAAACCATTTTCCAGACACAGCAGAACAATACAGCCCAGTAGATGGATCATAATAATAGCATGAACTGCTGCTATAATAGTACCTGAAGGTAAAACGTACAAGTATATTAATAACTCAAATACATTAAAAAAAATGTATTGAACTTAGAATAATTAGAAATTAAATCTTAAAACCTGTGCAAAACTATAATTAAACAATTAAAAGAACACCTAAATCCAAATCCTCATTGGCTAGCAAAGAAGTATTTGCCTACATTAAGTAAAACAACAGGAAAAACCAATAAGAAAAATCACTGAAGAAATCAGATAGCAATATATCCATTTCACCCTACATGCCTATTTCTTAGTTAGTTTCCAATAGATTTACATCTTTTATCTTATTAAAACTTTTGACTTATCAAGTAGTATTTGGCTGTCATTATCCCCATCTCTAAAGCAGATAGAAGACTTTTACATATTCTTTACCTAGAACACAAACACTTCAAGAATTTCAATATACACCACATTAAAACTTTTCTTCAAGAATTTCATAATTACTTTATAATAGTTTTCCCAAAACAGGAGAATTTACATAAATATAACAATAGGAGAAACTCGTCATAGATGATATAATTTTAGGCTAGGCCCCTATGATGTTCCCATAAATTGTTTCTACACAAAATATAGGATGGTATTAGCATCTATAAATATATGGACATATCCAGATTAAAACCACCGTATCCCATCCCCAAAAAGAGAATGTACCAACCACTACAAAGAAGAGAGTCAACTTACTTCTTCTGATCCAACAGACAATAAAATACCATTTATAATAGTTTTCACAAACAGGAGAATTTACATAAATATTATAATAGGAGAAACTCATCGTAGAATGGTTCCATAAGTTGCTTCTACACAAAACGTGGGATAGTAATAGCATCCATAAACAAATGGACACATCCAGATTAAATCTACCATATCCCATCCACATAAAAGAGAATATATCAACCACTACAAAGAAGACAAGCAACTTGCTTTTTCTGATCCAACAGACTATAAAATACCATTTACATCCGGTCACATATACAGTAGATGCAATTTTATTTTTTTTAAATATAGAAAGCATTAAATGAAACAAACAAATGGCAAAACTATAAATAACTAAACTAAACCATCACATAAAGGATTTTCAGTGGATCATTGAGGGGAAGAGAGGTGTACCCAGAAGATTCATCAAATATATAATCACTTTGTAAAGCGCCACCTGCAAACCCAATTATTATTAGGCTCAAGAACCATACCAAATGATATGTACGATCTTCAACAAAATTACAAATCCATGAATACAAAAGGAGGAGAAGGAAGAAGGAAAGCTCACTATCTGTATGTGCATCTGAAGTGTTTGATAATGGTTGACCAACTCCATCAGAGTAAGGTCTAGAAACCAAATTATATCCATTAGAAGATGGATTAGTAGTAGTATTTTGATCATCTTCCGCAAACATATCAAACTCATCAACACTTGATGGCTTAGCAGACTCCGAAGTAACAATACCAGTGTCTGTTCCACCAGAGAAAATGTCTTCCCCAGCAATGGAATCAGAATACCCCTGACCTGCACTTATGGAAGTGCCTTCACCTCTTGCACGAAGTAGACTCTCATATCCTTCTGGAGAAAAAAAAAAAAAGGTGCAGTAGTAAGCATTTACAGAAAATATCGCCAACCCCTCTCTTCTTTTACATTTTTGAGAGACAATTTTCAAAAGCAACATCGAAAAATTAGTAATATAAATTTGTCATTTAAGGATCAAAACTATGGTTCAACAGTTCCACTATTATGAACATGCAATTGCAGATCACACACTACACACATTCTGCAGGGAAGACAAATAAAAGAGCAACAAACATACTATCAAGTATCAAGGTATAATTAAGTCAACAAATGTACTAAAAAGAAGTATTTAACAGATTACCACATTTCCATGAATGCAGGTGCTCCTATACATACTAACACAACTTCACAGCTACAAGTGCCAATATGGTATGAAATTCTACTTAAACAAAAAAATTTACCAGTTCTCTAAAGTAAAAATTGACGTTTTCAATAAGGATAAACAACAAATTACAACACTGACCTGCCTCACGATCAAACACCTCCTGGCTTTCATGATAAACATCTGCATGATAAAAGATTCAACCACTAGATAATTATTATCAGAAGATGAAAAGAAAATCAACAAATTAGCAATGTGAAAACAAAATGCAATTCCTCAAAATTAGTGTCACTCTGCTATGTAAACTTTCTTGTTCTTTTCATTGTTTTAAATCACACAGTGAATACCCTGTATTTCACAATCTCTAAAAATTCCTGAAAGTTAACAAACTTAACTGTATTCACCATTCTCCATGAGCTTCATGGCATCTTCGGTTAGCTGGTCAAACACAAGCTTTGTTTCGCAGACATCTTCTCCTTCCTGCTATTTGAAGTTCCTTCAACCTTCTCAAAGCTTGTAAAACCTGTCATGTGAAATAATATTAGATCATACCACCCACCACTGAGGCACTGACCAATGACAAAAAAATTGTAAAGTTAGGAGATAAGATCAAATAATTGTTAATGCAGGTAAACTGTAACATATAGTGCCTATTCAGTTCTTTCAAAACCTAAAGTATATATCCTAACATCTAACTGAAAACAAAATACCTATGTTTTAAGATAGCAGTATTTTCCATTAGTATGTGTGACCAAACACAATATTCTCTCTTTGAATAACTTTAGATGGACAAGATAGCAGAAAAACAGAAAATTAAACCTTCCCATGTCCCCACCCTTCTAAAAAGTAGGAGAGATAGGGATGACAAAACATCAACTCAAAGATATTAGCCTTAAAGAAATTTAGAAGATGTAATCTATACAAATGAGCATATGCATCCAAGGCATTCATAACATCAAAAGCAAAATAAAACCTTCCACACCACTTCATTTTACTTGTTCAAAAATTGACCAGTTGCAATTTAAATTGTGTTAAATCCGCAAAGTTTTCATTGAAAAAGATTTACATAGATGAACCTATTGACAAACATTGAATACAAACCACAGCAAGAATTTTGCTTTTTATATATAAATACAGATTATTGCATTATTGGTCATTACACAACTATTTAAATGAAGCACAATTATATAATCCTAATACAATTAATTAACATAATTTATTAGTTTGGGGCGTATTAGCAACTCAACATAAAAATTAAGTATATTACTAAATTTAATTGAATCTACAAATGCATAGCTTATCAACCTCTTAGATATCTTAGTTCCAAGATCAATTTCAAGTTTCTTTTTAAAATTACAATCTCACTTCAATATGTTCAAACCTGAACAATATATAAAATATAAAATAATTTATTGAAGGATTAAAATGTGAAACAAATAATACACATCTTAAAAATGAATTCATTTATGGAAAATTACATATTTTAGGAATCCAAATAATAATATTTAAAAAGACAATCAAATATATTCCAAGACCAACAATATGAAAAATCTAGATATAGGGAAGTTAATTAAATATTTACTCACGCCTCTGTCTTGAGAACATTTCATTACTATTCGGACTAAAACAAGAAGAGGCATCATAAATGAAAGTTTACCGCTTTCCGGCTAGCACATCAGCAATGCCGCCTTCATCTTAGCAACATCTTTAGACGAGAGCTCTTGCACATCATCATCATCTTTTACCACAGCAGAGGCTTTTTCAGCATATTTTGGAGCAATATCAACACTATCAAGCCAGGCATCCTGTAAGAACTGAGGTGAACTCAATAAACAAGTTCAATTCTACATCTAACAGATTGTACAAACCAAAAGTTTACCTTAATTTCTTTTTCATTTACATATTCAACGAAATTCCCATCTGCATCAAAGTACCCTTCTTCCCTCTCCTTGTCTAAGTTGAAAGGTTCTATTTGAATACCATCCTCAACAAAGTTCTCATTATCCTGCCAAAGGAGAACCCCATAATCACCATTCAATTGACCCAATTAGGAAATAAACTGTATAATCTTCATGACTGAACACGAATGCTGCCAATTCAGGAAGAAACAATTCCAAATTGCATATGTACACTCTCTAACCAAAACATACACAGCACCTAAAATGATGTGAGACTACCAAAACCCATAAAACAAATTTCTACAAACTAGACTACTAAAATACAGAATTGCATTATTAGCAATCTAACAAACTGAGACTAATTTACCCCAGAAAATCTAGAGGGTGGAAACATCATTTGCTGCCGAATAAACATAATAAAATTAAACAAATAAACGCACATTGTAAGCCACTTCGGCGAAGGAGACATCAGTCCCAGCGGCTCTACTTTCTTCGATCAAAAGCTCGGTAGTGATATTTGGCTGCGTTGCAGAGAACGTTCTTTAGCAGCGAGTAGAGGGTTCGCCAACTGGCTAGGAGTTGATTATCGGCTCTGCCTCCAACCAACGCTTCATCTTCCTGCCTTACTTTCTTTCCCTTTGGAAACCTAACCTTCTTTGCCTGCATCAACCTCAACCATTATCAATAAACTCCCAAATTAAAATGAAAAAAAAAACAAATTTCCTGAGACAAACAGAGGAAGAGGCAATTGAAGAAACGGGAGAAATTAGGGTTTTTGTGAGAAAAAGTGGAATACTACATAGAAAAAGCGGAATACTACATAGGGGGTTTAGTGGAGGTGTCGCCGTCATCATCTTCTGCGAAAGGACGCTTGAGATTGGGGCGAGATGGATTCGCCTCCATTGATGTACGGAAAGAGAGTCTCTTACGCGGGCTCCGAGTGTTTGATGCGGTCCCTGTGGCACAAGAGAGAGAAACTAAGGGAAAGACATCGTGTTTTATTTGGATCTATTGACCGACCGTTTCTTGACACGTGCCATTATTTTAAAACGGACTTTGTATTTATTTTATTTTTTCGTCAATATCCATTTAAATATGTTTTCTCTTCCCTTTTTCTTTTTAATTGCGATTTTTGTCTTATCAATCAAACAGTTGAAAGTATGTCAAAGGAGAGTGAAAAAATTAGATATTAGAAAGTTATGAGAAATATTAAAAGAAGAAAAAATATTAAAGAAGCTAGCGCTTTATTCTTCAAAACAGTTTTCAAAGAAAAAAAATTGTTTGGATAAAAATTATATTTTTAAATAATTTTTTTTTTAAAAGCATGAATTCAATTTACAATAATATTAAATCAAATTCAACTTAATTTTTATATAGTAAGAACGACAAATAATTTTATAGTTGAATCAATATAATTTTTTCTAAGAGTAGTTAAATCAATTAAAGATAGTATTTTTTATATACTAGCTTTTTTTTAGCATAGTTTGAAAGAACATTTGCTATTGAAGCGATAGCCCATTGAATGGTAATTTGATAAAATATTCACTTATTAATAATTATTGTAAAAATACTCACACGCTAAAATATTCATCATTATCAAAAACACCTTAAACCCCATATTTACCAAAGCTTTTCCTATTCAGAAAGGAGTACCTTTTAAACAAAGTTTTAACAAATTACCTCAAGTCGATTCCTGAAGTGTCTACTGTAGTTTTAAAAAAATATAAAATAAAGATCATAAAAAAAAAAAAACAAATTCATAAATATGTAATAT
>VOIH02000099.1:0-55514 GCA_007844105.2 Rhamnella rubrinervis
AATGAAAATGGAAGTAATTCATATAATTAACTCACTGAAATATGTTTTTCGATCAAACGTAAAAATTGATCAAAAAAAAAAAATGGAGATTGTCTGCGAATTAAAAGAGTTGTCCAAGTGAAATGTGAAGGTATATAATTTGATAAAATGATAACATGTTTAAAAACATATAATATATAAATATATATATGTACCTGCTAATGCATCGAGAAGAGTGGATTTGCCACAACCAGAAGGACCCATAATGGCCATGAGTTCACCAGGCTTGGCATAACCAGTAACACCTTGGAGTATTGGCTTGAGCTTCCATAATTCTTCCCATTTGGAACTCTCACCCAAAGATCCTCCCATGTCAAGTAAACTCCTTCTTCCATTACACTCCTATTCTTCACTACCCCTTCCATCTCTATCCCTTCTCTAATTTCTAAATTAGCCATCTTCTTTCAATAAGCTTATAGGTTTAGGTTTCTATTCCCAAGCTCACTAGCTACAATATATATACATAAAGAAGTTAAAAAGACAATTACACAGGCATGTGTTTCATGTGTGAGTGAAAAGAACAGGGATATTTAAGTTTGTGTACCCAATCAGAGATTGACACCCAAGTAGGATCATGTAAAATAGCTAAGCTGACTCTCCCTAGTAATTTGCTAACCATGCACGCACGCATATGTGTTATTGTTGTCAAGTTTAATTAGCAAAAGCAGGGGCCGCTATTCTTGATATATTTTATGTTGAAATACAAGTGACGTATTACTTTATTGGATATAATTTCTGTATATGTTAGTTTTTAATTAATAAGAATTTAATATTTTTATTTATGTTTTAATACAAATTATATCAAATAAAAAGAATTTAATATAATTTATAAGACGAATTAATTTTTATTGGTGTCAGTATATATTAACTCTTAACTAATAAAATTTTTAATATTTTACTTATATTTTCAATACAAATAACATCAAATAAAAATAAATTTTATACACAGTTTCTTCATGTGAACTCAGATTTTTGGGAAACAGTGAGTCACGTCAATGTCCACGAGTTTCATCCACAAAATGTGTTCCTTTGTTTTTGTTTTATTTTCATACAAATCAAATTAAACCCTGTTGGAATGGAATTCAATTACAAATAGGAAGATGGTACGTGGGTCGTTCAGAGGTAGGGAACAAAATATTAATTGATTGATTGACTGCGTCTACTGGTCCTAGTCTTCACTACATATTGCATACACTCCACATATATTATAATGTGGCTCTAAACAACTTTAATGTCGTTGTCACCGAAAATATGGACTTTATTTTTTCTGCCAAAATTCAATGCATCTTCATAATTAAGACCCGCAATGCAAATTTTTCTTTTTCTTTTGTTTTTATATATAAATATAAAAGACAAAATTATTGTTCGATATGACTGGCTCCAGAACTTCTTTATTATTACTTTAAATTATTAGATTTAGTTTTGATTTAATTTTAATATATATATATATATATATATATATCTGTTAAATATATTTGTGATCAGTTGCTACTCTTTCAGTCAAAAGTAATCATTAAAAGGGAAAAAATTGAAATAATTTTATTAAATAAAATAATATAACAAAATCAGATGAAGCGAATTTAAAGACAAGTCTTTTATAAGAAATTCAATTAAAATAAAAAATACCAATAGAAAATTAAAGAGAATTAATATGGCTAAGCTAAGAATTAAGAAAAATCATATAGGAATTAGACTCATAGGATGATTGGTGATCCCTTCTCTTCGTACGTCCTTGCATTTTATAGACGGATTTGAAGTCAAACTTTATATGCGTATAGCCACATATATCTTAGTTATTTTCAACGTCAATCACGGCCTAATACCAGCCACTTATATTATATATATATATAGAGAGAGAGAGAGTAAAATGTGATAAATTTATAATCTTGGATGAAGAAAAATCTATTAACTTATCAAATATTAATTAATTAATTAATTATTAATTTATTGGATATTCTCTATATTTAAAAAAAAAAGATTTTTTTTTTAAAAAAAGAAGATTTTTTTTGCCAAAACATTATTATTTAAGAAGACATCAATTTGATTTCAAATGTAAAATAACACTGGCTACGTATCCTATTAAAACTTCTCAAATAGAGTATGTAGAGTCAACTATTACATTTATGAAATTATTAATTTATATATTGAATGGATTATATATAAAACTATGTAATTTTTTTTATAATGTATTATCTTACAAATTTATCAAATTATTAATTTAATATATATATATATTTTATAAATAAAAAGGCTTGATACGATCTTATCACCCGGATTCTGCTAAGAGGCAGGTTCTCTCTTACTTGTAGAATTTTATAAGAGTTTGTATATATGAGAAATTGATCAATTTCTAATAGATCCCTATCCACCTAACGATTCAAGAAAGTTCTAATACACCTCAAACAATAATGAAACTTATCAAGACTCAAACCACAATTTTATCAAGTCGAAGATGTATTTTAAATGCTTACTTCCTTTCCATTGTAGCCACACCCAGGTGCATTAATTTAACATGTTGATTTCAAATTGGGACCCATAAAAAATATTATTTGATCAAAACTACTAAATCACGAGCATGTGTCCTGTAGAACTCAAATCCAAATTGAACTCCATCAATTGATGTTGCAATCATGGAATTCCAATACAAACTCTTCTTCATTTTAATTAATAAAATATATATTCCCTCCCTCTCCCTCTCGTTTATATACCCATAATATATAGGAATTATTTCATTAGATTTAACTTAATTTTAAATTACTTATTCAATTTTTATAAATTTTATTTCGCTTTTTATTTTTAATATTTTTCAATTAATTTTAACAATTAATATTTTCTAATATAAAATAATTTTTTACCCTTAAATAAAAATTATAACAAATCAGCCTCTTTTTTCTTCTATCTTTTTTCTTTTTTCTGCCTCCTCTTTTCTGCTGAGCGCCACTACCTGCTTCTCTTCACCATCACTCGCCCGCCATATCAAAAACTATACAACTTATAAAATTTTCAAAAATAAAATTTTTCTCAGAGAAATAAACAAACTCTAAAATTAAAAATCAATTTTTTCCAGTGAAAAATAAATCCCAAAACCCATAATCATCTCTCCGATACCTCCGATACCACCACCATTATCAAGCCCTCCACTACCATAGCAAATCCTCTGCAACTTAGAAAAAGAGAACATTTTCTACAAAAAAAATATGTAAGAAAGTGGCAAGAAAATTTTTGGATAATTAGAATTTAAGGCTGATTTTGGAAAAGATTTAAAAAAAATTAAAAAAATTGAGGATTGGAGGAGAAAAGTCGATATTTTTGTGAAAAGTTGATATTTTTGTAAACAAAACTCCTCCAAATTTTGTTTCAAAATTAGTACTATTTTAACCTGTAAAAAATTTAAAAAATCCTTCAAACCGTGAGGATGATCGTTTGGTGATCCGGTGTCGGCGTCGACTGGGTTGACTGTGTAGAAGTGTGGATGGTACTGGGTTGACTGTGGATGTGGATGGTAGGAGAATGAACGAGAGAGAGAGAAGGAAAAAAAAAGAAAAATTTCTTTTTTCATCCGATGGATTTTCGTCTATGTGGCTGCAGGAGGGAGATCGGCGTGGGATCTGCAACTTGCAGAGCGAAACGAAGAAAAGAGGCGAGAAAATTAAAAAAACAAAAAACAAGAAGAAGACGACACTGAAAGAGGAGAGAAGATAAAAAAAAGGAAAAAAAAAAAAGGGAAGAGGACGACGAGGCGGAAAGAGGAGAGGAAGAAAAAAAAAAGAAAAAGAAAAAATATTAAATATTTTCCACATGTCATTTTATAATTTATCCACATATTATTATAATTTTTTACTTTTTTATTTTTTTATTATAAATATATGTAATTATCTTTATAGCCTTTCTATGTTAACTTTAAAAAATTCCAACTAACGACAGAGGCTTTAATATAATTTTCGTAAATTAAAATTTGACCAGGATTTATGATAATATCCCTAATATATATCTTCTCTCCTCTTGCTTTCTGGTCTGTTTCTCTCCTTTTCTTTATTTTTATTAAAAAAATCGAAGGAAAACAAAAAAACGATTACTTCATTTAGCTACTAGACATGTTTTAATTTTTCTAAGTATCACTTTTGTCACTTAATCCAATTTTTCATGAATATAAACTATATATATATATATATATTTTTTTTTAAGAAAAAAAAAAAAAGATAAGAAAAAATTAAAAACTGAGGCCGGGTCGTGGCTATAGATTTACAATGACAAATTTTGAATCTCATGGCTATCTATTATGAGTGTAGTATTTTAAGTAGGCAATTTTCTAGGAAACCCTTTTATGTAGATTACGTCTTCTGACGAGCTTGCTGGGGTTTGTATTCGTCAATTGGCTCAAATAAGTATTATATATATATATATAATCTTCTAAACTACTTTTAACTCGTATATACTGATCTTGACGACGCGTTATTAATTATGTAGCTTAACTGAGTAGCTCTTATTTTGCATAGTGAATATCATAAAAGTTATAAATACTTTCAAGTACACTTGAATCTTATATTGAACAAAAAT
This sequence comes from Rhamnella rubrinervis, assembly GCA_007844105.2. Lineage (NCBI taxonomy): Eukaryota > Viridiplantae > Streptophyta > Magnoliopsida > Rosales > Rhamnaceae > Rhamnella > Rhamnella rubrinervis. The sequence goes on from VOIH02000099.1 coordinate 4,597, forward strand.
TGTAAGATGCAACAAGCCTAAAACATGTGTGATATATAAAAACATGGACCTACAAGTTTAATCACAATAAATAGAGCACAACTCTAACCATTAGCTTAATAACCTGATGAAGTTCACCCAAAAAAAAAAACCTGATGAAGAAAATTGAATTAGGATTGCAATTACATAATATAGCAAAGAAGTTTTAACCTCACAATAGATATAAAATTTAAGGTTTTATTATTATTATTATTATTATTATTAAATTACCACTCTGCAAGTGTGAGAATCAGCCACAACCTGGGTTGAAAGTACAACAAATAAAAGGTACTCCATTTTCTTTGTTTTCATATAATTCAAATTCTTTTGGCAATCAAAACATCAGTACCAATTATCTACTCAGAAACACGTAACAAAGCGAAGGTGTTTCAAAGTGTACAACCAAACCAAATCACTGCTACTAAGAGTGCAGCATTAAATATGGATCCTCATCCTGCAAGAAACAGACTAGTACCTGGAAATAATCTCTCACGACCTTTTGGTCCCGGTTGAACTGGAAAATTGGAAGGTCATAAATCGCCCAACAGTAAAACATCCAGTTTTCTCACCAATCTCGTTCTTTCTATTTACATACAGGAAAAACTTCACAATTTTGGGGCATGGACTTTGACCTCTTTTAACATTCCAGCAAAATCTGTGGGTATTATATCTCTTAACACCCTCGCTAAAGTTGCAGGCATTCTCATATCTACAAATGACAAGGTAGTTTGTTAGCAAATAAAACAGATTGTATTTTATAAAAATAAAGATTAGAAAGCAACTAATTACAAGCTTGGAGACTTCCAACAGCAGAGAAAACCAAAAGTTTTAGAATTGATAGTAGCTACTGATGCTCTGCCATGCATCAACGAACCTGTTATTCCTTCCATGCAGAATCTTTGAACATGAGTCATCTTTAGCCAATGCCACAACAGCCTTTGTAATATTGTATATTGTTTCACATAGTCTTTATAGCATAGTATAGATTTAGGATATTAATTAAAATGTTTTATTACTTGAGACAAATATGAGATACGAAACTTAGAATAAGACAATAACTGGGAGATAGAAATGCACGAAAGCCCATCCAACTCAAAGATGTTAATTACAGAAGTGTTGTCGCTCAAAAACTATACATTTACTGTCATTGTGCTTGTATACTGTGCATCATTTTATTCTGTTTTAACAAGAATTTTTAAAGGTGTTAGCTAACCTATATTAAACCAGGGTGAGAATTACTCCCCTGGCTAGACTTCAAAGACATTGAACACGACCGTTATCAGAAACACAGGAAAAGAGGCAATAATTCTATGAGTTTTAAATTGGTAAATAATGCCGGCTTCTACTATGTAAACCCTGTGATTCTTTGTTCAACACCCCCCTTCTCTCTCTCTCTCAGTCATTAGTCATAAAATCCATATGCTTCTTAGGATGGCCTATCTGCTTAACAGAATTTCTCTGCTTATCTAGACAATGTGAAAGCAATTTCATCCTATTGATTCTGGCATAGGTGACACTCCAGTGCCAATGTTTGAAAAACTCAGAACTTGCAGCAAGAATGAACATGAAATAAGAAGGTTTTGCATGCTACAGTTTAATATATATATATATATATATACATACACGCTACAAGACACGGATTTTGAAAATTGATGGTGCAGTGTTGTTCTATGAGGTTTGTCTAGAGATCAGTGATATCCTAACCAAGAAATTCTAAACGAGTGAAACTTATTTTAAATGTATGCAAGCCAAGAAAAGAGAATAGAAACTTTAGAGTGAAGGGAGGTAAGGATAAACATATGACAACAGCAAACATGTGACACACCACAGCAATAATATATCATATATCACATAAATTTAGATATATATGTCAATCTTCTCACCAAATTTGCATAATTGTTAAGACATTTATTCCTTGATATCACCCTCAATTTCTAATTTTGAATAATCACAAAATCGAACAAAAAGAATTACCATTCATACATGAAAGAAACAATATTAAGTGAATAATCACAATAATAACCATACTAGTGATCATGCCAATAAATGCGTCAATGGTTCCTCAACTGATACCATGATATAAATAATGACAACAACCTGATGACAAACAAGTCCAAACATTAAGGCAAAAGTACATAAATGATGGCACTATTGCTGGCATTACTTCAAAAATCCATTGAGAAAAGGAAAAGTAAAGAAGCAAAGTACCAATTAGAATGTCTAAACGAGCTTTAATGGGGAAAAAAGAAGAAAAGGAACAGTCAAGGATACAAAAGGAGGATACTGGTGTAAATAAAATTGCTGAAGCATGATGACTTCGTACTGCAAATTTGTTCCAATAAAACAAGTCACAAATGAAAGGTCACTTTGAAATTGTAATTGAAATCATACTAAGAAATTAAGATAAATAACTAAAATAACTCACTCCATATGGTAACGCACTCTGATTTTCGTGACAATGAAGAAACTGCTCTTCTGAATTATGGTCACTTGGTCGTTCTTGGTATGTTTCAATGTACAATTAATCTGGTACGATATAGTTGCCGTTAGTAGAGACTTCATCTTCACATAAGTTGCCGTGGGATTTGGAAGGATCATATCTATCCTCAAAAGTATTTCGTGGCAGAGATTTTGAACTATAATTTTATAGGTGTCTCTATCTTTAAATTTTGAGCTCTGGTGAGCACTTGACACAGATGAAGCTGATCTATTATCATGATGCTTAGAGAAGCTAGAAGATTGCCATTTATGCTTAGTTCCAATCACATCTGAATCATTCAAATACCGAGTCTGCTCATGTGACCGGTCATGACTCTGCTTTTCTGGACTTCTGGAATAATACTCTCTATCACGTTTATGCCTACTGACACCTCTCTGATCTTCTTGAAAGTCACGGTCACCATGAAGAGCTTTTCTTGGTTCCTCATAATCTTTACCCAGAGGCTGCTTCAAGGATGCAGATTGGATACTGTAATCAGAGTGTAATTGTTTCTTGAACTGATTTGGGCCACTTCCTGCAGCAGATGAGCCATAACCGCTTTTGTTGGCCTGTCAACATCCATGGTGAAGTCAGAAGCAAAATGTGGTTCTGAGGGAAAGGCTCCTTCATCAATTCTCTTCTCAAAGCATCCAATTCCTCCAGCTTGCTTGATTTCATCCATATAACCCTCTATAATGTTCCTCATAACCTTTTCAAAGTACAAAGGCTTAAAAAAGGAATTAATAAAAGGGAAAGAAGAAGTCTCAAGTAATTTTGAATATCTTCCTAACTTCCTTCTGTGCTTTGAACATCAACAATATGCACATCTTTTATGGGAAAATATGGCAGATATGGTAAACCTCAAGTAACCAGAGAACGCACTAAAGAACAAGAGCAAATGGCAGCAAGATTAAGATTACCTCCAACTAAGTAACCATACCCAGGCTGATCTATAAGACACTAAAATAGGTACTGATATTTCAGAAAAGAAGTTGATCATTGAAGCAAGGACTAAATATTTGACATTTTATGTACAAATAAATTTGGCTCAGCCCAGCTTCTCTTTGAGATAAAGCTTAGTCAAGTTGATTGCATGCGGAAGAACTTTGAGAAAAATTAAAATTCATATCTCATCTCATGATTGGAAGCTATAAAATATCTGGAAATTTTTTATTACATATATATAACTAATACCAAGAATAAACTCATTTAACTACTTTCAACACTCTAGAACTGCTATTTGTTGTGAAATAAAGCTAATTGTATTTATTCTTTCCGTAAATATCCTAGCTGTAATATAATGCTTCCCTAGATTAGCTCATAGGTTTTAATAGTTTCCTTTTTAGTTTGTATTACAAGAGTATATAATTACTGTAATTCCTTTGACGCAATATAGAAAACGATTTCACCATGAACCTAAAGTCCAAATGACAAAAGAAAATGAAAATCTGGAAATCTAAAACAGTAGAACACAACTGAGACATATTCAATATAAGAGCCTCCCTGAAGCTTACCTCCAGAGTTTCCTGCCTTCCCTTTTACCACGATATGTCATTCTTCACGCTTGAAATCCCTATATTCTGCTAAAAACTCCTCTCTAGTCTTAGTCCTGCCCGATCCTTGTGTAGACACAAAAAAATGAACTTATGAGATTACAAGCTGAACCAATATACATTTGCTGGAACCATAAATTTATTGGAAAAGTTGAATACAAAATGAATGCAGAATCAGTTGTTTTGTACTTCATATGGTTTTTATGGCTAGTGATGAAAGATCAGTAACAAGAAGTGGTGTGATATTATCTATTTGAGGTAAATTAAAATTTTGAATTTGTCAATGTATGGATGTTCAGATACTTCTCCCCTACTTGTTATTCCCTTTCTTAAGGTCTACAGTCTAGTTTCTCTTTTTCTGTTCTTGTTCTCTATATGACTGGCTGGAACCCCCTTGGCACTATCTGATAATATTTTATCAATTTTTATAAAAGAAAATCAATAGGAAAGGAGAGAAACCAGTATCCAGCAAAAGGAATATCCAGTTTCCAAAGGCATGACTAACATGACATGCTAGGTTTTTCAGTAGGAGCCAATTGTGTAAACTTCTTACCAAAATAAAAAGTGCAATATAAAAATTATCTAGTTAGCAGTAAGGAAGGCATTCCCGCTAAAAATCTGACTAGAAGCTGATTTCTTCAAACAGAAATAAACTCTTTTGATAAATATTATTATTATTTCAGGTAAGTTTCTGAGGAAAAATCATGGACTGAGCATAGGACGTGGTCTTAGAGGCAGGATGACCAAAACAACCTGACTGTATCTGAGGGACATAAACTGAAATAAATCTATGGATATTAAGTCACAGCTGATTAATGTTCAATAGCATAAATTGCTATTAGTCAGTACCTGACTACATGATCGCTGTCGAGGCAATCCATCATGCTCGATTATACGCCTATATTGAGGACGATTTTTCCGCCTTCATTAGCTTTCTGTGACATATAATCATACTCAGCCACCCTACAATAGAAACACCGCACCTTTTAGCATTTATAATGCACCTTGAACAGTGGCACATATGTCAAACAAATGAAACTATAACAAGATTAATAATGAAGGGCTAAAAATTATAAATCAAATTCATTTGAAAGATCCAAAAGAAACAGGGAACTTTGCTTAAAAGTCTAAACAACATAATAAACAAGATATCATATCACAAACTACAAACAAAATGTATGAGCAGTTTACCACATGGATGCTTTCAATATTATCAACACGATATTTAAAAACATTATAACTTAGAAAAGCAAATAACACTACAAACATTATCATTATGCTATTCAGAAGATTAAACAGCTAGATTATTTTGTAGACTAGAAACAGTCAAGGTCTCACGAGATGGATATCCTCGAAGATATAAAGGGGCAATGCATCCGTATGATGCCAAACTGAACATGGTGGAAATTCAATGGAGGCCCCATTTGCTCCACTTGCTGCTAATTTTCATTCAATGATGTTTGGGAGTGACAAAGCTAGATTATTAAGTAAAGAATAAAGTATTGATATGAGGTCAATCTCAACAATTTGAATGCAGAGAAAGTAGAGATCAATCCAAACAACAGAGCTTGTCCATATGATATTATATAAACATGAACAAAATACTCACAGGACAGCAAATTGTGATGACTTCTTTAATGTACCACTTTCTTTCTTATTTCATTTTAAGTCATATCCATCATTAAATTTCCAGCACATTATGCATTGCAAGCACAAGGAGGATTGGAAAACATTAAGCATTTCAAGGTCATATTAAAAGTAAAGCAAGAGGAAGATTTAAAGATAAAACAAGGTGAGAATAGTCATACACTTGGTACGAAGCATGTGGTTGAGAAATGGATAGCCCCTTAATCTTTCCTTCAAGCAAGGACCTTTCATGCAGTGCTGCAATGGCTGCTGCCGCCTGGGACACAAAAATAACCCTACCAGTAACACTTTCATCTTCCATGGTATTCTGCTCCCCATTTGTATTTTTTCAAGCAGTTCTCTTGTTTTGGCACCGATAATATTAATGTCGTTAGTATCCAAACCACTAGGAACCTCTTCTAAAGAAGGATTCGCTATCTCCTTCTGCTCCAGTGGGAAAATTAACAATCCCAATGCAGCATCTAATATACACTGCTTGAGAATGTTAATGCTGAATAATTTCCCATTCATTTCTCCATACAGAATAGAAAATTGAGACGCCAACCACATCAAAGATTGAACCAGGATGGGACAATTAAATTTCATACAATTTGAAATCATCTCTGATTTAGGGTTGCTAGATAAAGTTAAAGCTTCCATCCTAATTGCCTTCAAGCAAAGACTAAAAGTAAAACTATATGATCCCTCATAGCCACATCAATCACAACCCCATATCGAGGTGACTTTGAAATTACCCATCTTGCTATATTACATTCTCTAATGGTATCCAACCCCAAGATGGCATATAAAGTATGGTGAGAATATACACCAGGATACTCATTCCAAGCTGCAACCTCAGCTTTTATAGCCCAGAACTCAGAAGGAAGAATCTTTGCATGCTCTCTCTCAAAGTCCATCATCTTTCTGTCCCCATAATGAGCAAAATTTGCACATTGGACCGACAATATTGCAGGAAGTGTGAATGTCCTGTTGGCACCATCCAGAACAGACAAATTAACCACAGCAGGGCATTCATGGTAGAAGAAATTGGATCCAAAATTAGCATAATAATCGTCTAAAGAGAAGCAAAGCTCAGCATCACATCCCTGAGGTGCCTGAAGGAAAGTACTTTCAGCTGGACATTGGTCAGAGGATTTGAGGGTTTTGAGATAATTGAGGGGTGGGAGAGAGTCACGGTGGGGACGGTAGGGAGAGGATGGACAGCGAAAGGTGTGGGCAGAAAGGTGCTCAGGGTGCATGAGGTGATGGGAGTTAAAAGGGCAGGCAATGAGGCCATTGGAATCGTTGAATTTAGAGTTTTGGAGTGGGAAAAGTGTGGAGAGGGAGTGAAGAGTCTGCTGAGAGCAGTGAATAAGGGATTCGAGGGATGAGAGTGTGGTGGAGAGTTCAGGAGGAGAAAAAGGAGTGAGGTTTTGGGGTTGTGGATTTTGAGGCTGAGAGTTGAATAAGTTGGGTAAAGGGTTGGTGTTTAAAGGTTGGAAAGCAAAAGGTAGGTTAGAAAATTGAGCAGGCGGGCGGCTCATGGCAACTTCTACATAGATGATTCTGAACTAACTCCGTCTTACACATTCCTGAGGGCAATATTCAGCAATAACACAAAACCCATCAGAAGACAAAAGAACGTTCCTGACAAGATAATGTAGAGAGAAATGTAAACAAACTAAAAACTAAAACCCTTGAATTAGGATCTTTACCCAGCAACATATACAAGTTGAAGCCAACCTACTTCAAATAAACTATTGAATGAGAACCTTTACCAACAAAAGGAAGCTAAGAGTAAGATAAAGTCGTAATTTTTGAGATTAAAACAACAAACTTTTCTGCATAAAATTTAAAACAAATAGAACAACACAATCTGGCACACAAAAAACTTGACCCGGCAAAGCATACCAAAATCTGAGCAAAACTTCATTAGATTGATACATCATCTGAGAACAAAGTAATAATAAAAACATAGAATGAAATAAAAAAACGCAAATTAACCCAATCGAATTCGAACGATATTGAATTGAGAAAGAAAAAAAAAAGAAAAAAGAAATTAAATGCACATCAATTAATTAAAACTGGGGAAAATAGAAAGGGGTTTTTAATGCAGTGGGTGGCAAAATCAATACTTTAGGAATTGAAAGAGAGAAAAACAAATGACCATGGAAAACGAAAAGCCATAGAAAGGAAGAAAGAAGAAAATTGAAAACGAATCAGTCAGGGTAGTGAAATTTACATATCAGAGTTCGTTTGTTTTCCGAAATAGACGAAATCGAAGAGAGAAGTGTTAGCTTCGAAGGGAGCTTCGGCAGCCAAGCTTCTCCAATACTGTATGTCTCTGTTAATTGGCATTGGAATGCGATCAATTGGTATTTCAGGTCCAGCCCTATCGTGGTGTGTTTTTTTTTTAATAAAAAATAAATAAAAATAAAAAGTTTTTTTCTTACATTTTTACGATGGAGAGAGCCAGTGTCAGTTTTAGTGTGAACAGTCTAAAACAAAAACAGCACACACTTTAGACGTCATTCTTTCGCAATTAAAAATCATTACCTAGAATGATTTTAAAATTTTTCATTATTTAGTAACACAATTTTATTTTATTTTATAAATTTACCTTATTATTTAATTGTATACGCATAAAACATATTAATTCATAAAATGTATAGAAAATTAAATGTGAGACATAAAGCATACTAAACATAAATTAATAAAAACAAAGTAATGCACAGGCCTGGAATAACAAATTTATTGGGGAACTGTTGGGTGCTGAGATGCTATCAGAAACTCTGCAAGGTTATAAAATTAAAATAACAAATAAATTATATTTTTAAATTGTCCTCCTAATTATGGAATTAGCAAAAATATCCTTTTAACTTTAGAAGTAATTGTTGATTGGCTCTTAATTTATAAATACATTATGTTTTTAACTATCCGAATGTATTTTTTATATATATATCAAAGGTTAAAATAAATAATGGCATGTAAAAATATAAATTAGTTTATATTGTTTATGCAAAAAAATTTTAAATAGTTAAAAGAAATATTAAAATAAAAATAAAATACAGTATATTTATAAGTTAAAAATAATTTATAATTGTTTTTGAAATTAAAACATTAATATTAGTATCAACCCTTCATAAAATTTAAAAGGCGTTGGTATTAATTCTACGGTTCAGATCAATTTGAAAAATATGCATTGTTTTGTGCAGAAAAGCCTTAATTAAAACACACCACCATTTGAAAACAAATGCCGCCGTACGATTCATCGTCCGTACAAAGAAAACGAAACGACGGAGGAAAGAAACGCAGGGAAGAAGCGGGAAAGCGAAGAGGGTAACTCCCCCCGCCAAGCGAATGGAAAGCAAACGTCTCGCTTGTTCTCGCACACTCAGACCTCTCGTACATTCTTTCGCTCTGGTTGCCTCACTCTGTACAAGTCTCTCGTACGTTGTGCTCTGGTTGATTTTTGGGTCGATAAACTCCAGAGGTCTGTCGGGTTCTTTCTAATTTTGTTGGCACTTAGATCGAAATTGTACATTGATTGAGAGTGTCTGTGTGCTTTCTGATCTGGGTTTTGTCTGAAATTTGACATTTGATTGTGGTGTGTATGAGCTTGAGACTAATCTGTTTGGTTTGCCCAAGGAAATCTGTGAAAAGAGACGGAGTTTATGTTTTTTTTTTTCTTCTTCTTCTTCTTCTTCTTCTTCATAATGAGTGTATGCAAAATGAAAGACTAGAAAGTAGAAAAGAAGAAATTAAAATGGAAATTTATGGTGGAAAATCTTACTATTATTCCTCGTGATAAATAGTATAGTTATGCTTTTTTTTTGGAAAGGTTGATTTTTTATGATGAAAATTTTCTGTCTTGGTTTTTCAGTGATGAAGGTTGGAAAAGTTGATTTTGATTCTCTGGGTAATATATATTCTTAGTAAAAAACAATTGAGGATTAAAATTCAGTTCAATTTCATAATTATAGTATTGTACTGTTGTTTGATTTGAAACTGAACTGTGAAAATTAGAATGTCTTGTTTTCAATAAATATTCCACTCCAAGATTTTGTTTGCCAAAAAAAAAACAATATGACAAAAGAAAATTTAGTTTGTTTAATTTGAAGTTTAGAGTGAAGTAAAGTTTAGATTTCAATTGGGTTTTAGGGGGCGGAGGTCTTTGTTTTTGTGGGTTTTTCAGTGTCCTTTCTTCAGTTTCACGTTTGTGATCTAACCTCTAAAGTCTTTCACTTTACATTTATACCTTGAGAATTATTGTATTCATATAAAGGAGGATGTTGAGGATGTTTATGGGTAAATTGGTGTGATGTGGGTTGAGTCCATACGCAGTTTCTAAAGATTCATGCTTTCCCTTAGGAAATATACTATTGAGTCCAAAGCAGCTGTAAAACACTTGAGCTTTGAGTCTCTAAACACTGCAGCTTTGAGTTTCTGAAAGGGGTTTCTTTGTTTTCATATTTCACCTGTCTACGTGATTTGCATTTTGCTGGATTTTCTTGGATGTCGGTCAAAGGTGGTCAAACCACATTATCTTTTGCTCTCTGTTTAGTTTGCAACTCAACCATTCATATTGGTATATTTAAGTATAAGTTCCTTAAATCTGGCCAAGCGTGCAGTGATATATGTGAGTTTAAGGTGGAGTTGTTTGTCAGAGAGATCAATGAGGTCAACACAATATAAACATCCATGAAGTCTAGTAGGTTTTTGCAGCTGGTGTCATTGCTATACAACTGGTGATGATGATGTTTGTTGAAACAGCTCCATATGATTTATTGGACGACGACGACGACGACAATGATTCGTGGATGCGAACCACAGATTTTATGCCTAGTGGGGCCATTGGGCGTTGTTCAATTTCATCTTGTTATCCTGACAAGTTGGAGGTAGCCATAAGTTATCTTCGAGAAAGATGGGTCCAAGGTGCCAGCCTGGTAGCGCCTCTTAGGATCCAGAATGAGCCGGATATAGGTATGACCTTGTCACAACTTTTCTTTGTATTCATTATAATGGAGTTGAATGTTGTCATGCATCCGCATCAAATTTCAGATTGTTTCTTTAATTGATTAAGAAAACAGACGAAAGGAGGTTAATGTGGCTGCACTAAAGCACTTATCATCCTACAAGCGCCCACTTATTGATGCCTCTAAGAGGCTGAGAATTGTGCAAAAGAACCCGGAGTCTCATCTGCCCCCAATTAGAATTTCATCCGTCATCCAAATGGTTGCTAAAGGATCCAAAGCTTTTCAAGAACCCTTTAACAGTTTGACAATATTACTGAAGTTTTTTAGTAAATGAAAAAGGTCTCTTAGTGAGTCATCAACTTAGGAGTCTGTTAGAATTAGGTCCTATTGCTATTTGGTCTTTGTAACATTTTCAGTCCTAAATAATATACCTAGACCCCCTAACAGTTCTTCCTCCACCGACGGTAGATATATCGAGTGTATCTAAGGTATAATTGGAGTTTGCTAAGATTCGATCTACAATTTTGGACCCTCAAGATGATAGAATTTGTGGCTTTCTTTCGCTGAACCACATTCTCGGGTGTCAATTGCTGAAGTTAGGTGATAGGTAATTACCCCAGTTAAAGCCTATTGTCTTCCACTAGAAGTGCAAGAATTCGCTCGAAGCCCACAAGAATGCGCCCAAAGCGCATGAATTAACAACCAAGCCACAAATAATTATAAGCTGGCATTGGAATTATCTTGCGGTAAAATTTGAGAACAAATTTGTTTTTGATAAGAGTGTATTGGAAACAAAACAATTACTAATGTCGTCATTAATACTTAATTCAACCCCAGAAAATAATATTTGACACCTCTCACCTGTAACGAAAAAGCCTAAAATCGAAGACTTCTTAATTAACAAGTTGAGCCATCTTGATCTTATCGTAATTAAAAGCATAAATAAATGCGTAGAGGAATCCCCTATTAGTGTCACTATCCATGTCTAAAGGGCTCGCTGTACAACATGCTCATTTTTCTTAAAAAATGAAATTTAATTTTTCTGTTAAAACTCTTCCGCATATCCATTGGTGGGAATTTGATTGTTTGAACTTTTTTTAAACTGTTTTTGGAAAACAAGACAAAACTACTTCTTTGGAAACAATGTTTAGTTGTCCTTTAAATCTTGGTTTTATTTTTATTTTTTGGTCTTTTTACATTTGAAAACTGTTTTCGAACAAACAATATCTGAATTTTTCTAAACTTCTATTTTAATCGAAAAATAGCAATGTATTCTTGTTAAGAGAAGAGATAAACGTCACGTGATTAGAAGATATAGTAGACACACTTTAGGTATAATTTGGCAATCCACTTTGTTTTAATTAGTCAACTTTTATTTTTGTAGTGTGCTTGTTGTCTAGCTGGGGATGTATCGGGCTGCAGACAACTGTCAAAATCCATTGAAACACATTTCTTTGTGTTTTCAAATCTTTTAGCAATGTACTCGATGTATACAGGATTTGTTATATGCTTATCTCGCACCCCTTCAAGTGAAATGGTGAAGATTTCGAAGCTAGCTTGGTTTTACCAAAGTGTATATAAAACCGATAGAAGGCAAGGACTTGGTTTGATCGTTTAGAAATAGAGAAAACATTAAACAATTGAAAGTTGTTATAAACTTATGTATTTTAATATATAAAATATCTGTATAGTTCACATTAAGCACATGAAATTGGTCGTCTTACTATATGTCTATATGTTTATATATATTTGGCATTTCATAGCAACCAAATAATTAAAGCTTTCTGGCATTTTTTAGAGATTAAAGAAAAGCTGTACGAGTAAAGAGATGGAGATGGTCATTCCAGTTCATGATAATGGTAATGGAGGACATCATTCAGTGAGCAGTGGTACACTGGTTGCAGATGGGGCTTACTTGACGTGGAAGGATTTGTGGGTCACAGTTAGTACTGGTTATGAAAAGAACAGCAACAAACCTATTCTCCAGGGTCTAACAGGTATTGCAATGCCTGGGGAGCTCTTGGCAATCATGGGTCCTTCTGGTTGTGGAAAATCAACTCTTCTTGATGCTTTAGGAGGTCAGTAACTTAATCTAAGAAAACACACACACATATCTTACATCTCGTGCTCATCCAATGGCATTATATATATTAGGACGACCTAGTGTTAAAACCATCATGTCTAACTTGATAAAAGAATTATTTATATATATATATATATATATATATATATATATATGTATAATAAGAACTGATTTCTATGTTTAATGATCATTTTATGCATGATAATTTTTAGGAGGTTAAGTTTAAAGATGAGGCAAACTGGGAGATTCTAATAAATGGACGCAAAAAGACTTTGGCTTATGGAACATCGGTATGATATATTAACAAGGCATTCTTATAGTTATTATTTGTCTGCTAGTTCTCTACAGAGAAAGGTAGTGTTTGTTATGATACAATATTTTTATGATCTTATTAGGCATATGTGACACAAAATGAAAATTTATTGACAACTTTAACGGTAAGTGAAGCCGTGTACTACTCAGCTCAACTTCAATTGCCAGACTCAATGTCGATATCAGAGAAGAAGGAGAGAGCAGAAATGACAATAAAAGAAATGGGTTTGCAAGATGCAATGAACACAAGGATTGCAGGGTATGGAGATAAAGGCCTTAGTGGCGGTGAAAAGCAGAGAGTTAGCATCTGCATTGAAATTCTAACACGTCCAAAGCTTCTCTTTCTTGATGAACCAACAAGTGGTCTTGACAGTGCAGCTTCTTACTATGTTATGAGTAGAATTGCGCATTTGGATCGAAAGGGTGGAAAAAGAATGACAATAATCGTATCAATCCATCAACCAAGTAGTGAAGTATTTCAACTTTTCGACAAACTCTGTCTTCTGTCTTATGGTAAAACAGTATATTTTGGAATGGCTTGTTTAGCAAATGAGGTATATATTTGTATATACAAGTTTATAATCTTTCCTGTATTAAAAAGTATATATATGTTGTTTTATGAAGAATATTTAATCATATTTATTTTGTTCCATTAATTTAATTATGTATGCATGCAGTTTTTCAGTTCAAGTGGTTTTCCTTGCCCGACACTCCAAAATCCTTGTGATCACTTCCTTAAAACCATAAACAAAGATTTCGAAAAGGTAAAGTACTAGCCGTCATTTTGTGTATGTGTGGCTGTCATTTTTTTGGTAGTAGTCCCTTCAATTTTTGTATGATTAGTATTTGCCATCATTAGTTGTTTTCATTTTCGGTAGTGAGATTTGAATTTAGGACCTCTTTCTTTTAGAGCACTCTTAAATTATGAAGGGTTCTGAAACCTTAAGCTATTAAAGGTGGATGCAATGTGTATATTGATGAGGAATCTAGGTTTACTTGATCCAAATTTTTAAATTTTAATTTTTGTTTTCTTGTGGTAGTATATTGATGTGGAAGATTTTGTTGGAGCAGTCTCCACAGAAGAAGCAATCCAATCCCTTATCAAGTCCTATAAAGCATCTAAAATTTGCCAGCGAGTACGGAGACAAGTAGCTAAAATATCTCAACAGGTAAGCCCCCAAACTAAATTAATTCTTGGATTAATCATATTGACTACAAAGCAACGACTAAAATTTCTATGGAAACTCAGGAATATTGTGGAGCATTGGAGAATAATAAAAGCCATGCAAGCTTCCTTACACAGTGTATCGTTCTGACAAAGAGATCTTTCATAAATATGCACCGTGATCCTGGCTACTATTGGTTGCGCCTAGCTATCTACCTCATCTTGGCTATCGGATTGGGCACTATCTATTACAATATTGGCCTCACTTATGAATCAATTCAGGTATGTGTGAGAGAAAAAGAGAGAAAAATAGTATCCAACATAATGTCTTGAATATGCATGTCAACCTCATACTTTTAAAAGTTTTAGGTCGACTTGACCTGAGACAGACTGTTCAACAATGTAATGTTAACTAGTTGATTACTAATACAGGAAAGGCGTTCATTGCTCACCTTTGTTGCCTCATTCCTAACGTTCATGTCTATTGGTGGATTCCCTTCTTTGTAGAAGAAATGAAGGTACATATATCCTTAATTTGACATCCTTAACTCCGTCAGAAACAAATAAACCATAGCTCTCCTCCATGGTGTGCGTACTGTGATTGAAATATTTTCAGGTATTCGAGCGAGAAAGATTAAACGGTCATTATGGTGCTGCTGCATTTGTGATGGGAAACACATTTTCAGCCATACCATACTTGCTGATTATTTCAATCATTCCAGGAGCATTATCTTATTATCTTCCTGGACTTCGAAAAGGATGCGAACCTTTCTTCTATTTTACCTGTGTTCTGTTTGCCTGCATGATGTTGGTTGAGAGCTTGATGATGATCATTGCGAGTGTTGTGCCAAATTTTCTTATGGGAATAATAACAGGTGCGGGGGTTCAAGGTCTTATGATTCTAAGTGGTGGATTTTTCCAATTGCCAAAAGATCTTCCTGATATTTTTTGGAGGTACCCATTGTACTATATCTCTTTCCACAAATATGCCTACCAAGGACTGTTCAAAAATGAGTTTAAAGGTTTAGTGCTCAGTAACAATGGATTGGCTGGAGGACCAGCCAACATAACCGGAGAAGATGTTTTGATGAAGATGTGGGAGATAGAAAAGAACTACTCCAAGTGGACTGATCTTAGTATTTTGTTTGGAATGTTAATTGTTTATCGAATTTTGTTCTTGTTGATCATTAAGATCAACGAGAAACGAATGCCGATTAACATTGCTTTTATGTCAATCGGATCATGAGATTTTGAGGGTCTTAGGACAACCTCAAACATGGAGCCTCCTGTAGATATTTTTCTTTTTTTTCTTTTTAAATAATCATCTTTATTACATAAAAATATTCAAAGTTACAAAAATAATAAGGGTTTTTGGATAAAATGACCACTAAAATAGTACAATTTGGAAAAATACCCATCAATCTATAATTTTTGTAAAACTTAACCAACTACCGCATTTGCCCCTCATTAATGAATAGCCCCACCAATTCAATTTTCTTACTTTACTATTTTCTTTTTTCACGTGTTCTTTCTTCCTTTATTCTTTATTATTTCTCCATCCACCTCCATTGTAACTAAGAGAAAAGCTAAGAGCTTTGTTTTTTTTTTTGAGTACATTTTGTATATTTTGTTTGCATTTCATGAGATTTGAAAAAATTATAAAATCTGCCAAATTTTGTATTGGTAGGATGCTCCCTGGCGAAGTCTGCGGGGCTCAGCGTGACTTGCTCAAGTGCATACATGCATATACTTCCCTAAGCGAAGTCTAGGAGGCTGGTGAAGCATACATGTCGACATATACTCACTAGGCGAAGTTCGCTTAGCCCCTGCAGACTCGCCAGCGGAAGCATATATGTGACCACTAGGCAAGTCCGCCAGCCCCCGGGCAGACTCGCTTAGTAAAGCATAATGCAATATATATACCACTGGCGAGTTTTGCGGCCTCGGACTGCTGTGGTGCATACATGTATACTTCACTATAGTAGATGCAGGGCCTGGCATTCTCGCCTAGTGAAGCATATATGTCGACATGTATGCTTCACTAAGCTTCCGCCTGCCCCCCAAGCAGACTTGCGAAGTATACGCGATCTATGCACCACTAGGCGAAGTCAGCCAGTGCCCCTAAGCATTCGCTGGAAGCATTAATGCACAACATTAGGCAACGCCTTGCCCTCACTCGCCTAGTGAAGCTACGTGCAATATATATGCACCACTAGGCGAGTTCCGCTTGCCTAAGAAACTTCGGTGAGCATTCCTACCAACATAAAATTTAGATTTTGAAATTTTTCAAATCTCATGAAATGCAAACAAATACACAAAACTACTCAAAATTAAAACCAAAACCTCACAAGCTACTCTTCTTCTTAGTTTTTTTTGTGCTATGTGGAGGAATAATGAAGAATTAAGAATAAAGAACGTGAAAAAAATAGAAAGTGAAAAAATTGAATGGGCTATTCATTAATGAGGCAAATATGGTAGTTTGGTTAAATTTTATAAAATTATAGATTGGGGTATTTTTCTAAATCGCACTATTTTAAAGCATTTCACCAAATAACCCAAATAATAATTTAAAACTTTCAAAAATCTAAATTAAATTTAATCTTTTAATAAAAGAAATGAGCGTTATATTATTACAATTGATCTATTGTTCGAATTTATTTTTAACAGACAATGGCTAATGCATTTAATCTTTGTCCTTACATTATGACCAAAGCAAACTCATATATCTATCTTTAATTTTTGTTCTTTTCTATAGAATTTTATTATTAAAGAATTATAGTTTTATCATTAATTAAAACTCTATGAAAAACAATAAAACTACTAAGATCCCAAATATAACGATGATCCTCTTGGAGAGAAGACAAAAACATATATAATATATCTTAGAACACATGATTTTAATCAATAAATAAAAATTATAATCATCATCGATATATAAATATTGTGAAGCAACATGCCAACAAGTGGACTTTTATTGCTTGCCACAAAATACTAAAAGAAAAAATGCATAAGCAAAAGAAATCGGTACAAGTGGATACTTACATCTAGGGCCTAGAGTTTGCAAAGTGGGTAGAAATGACCAAATCAAAAATAAAAAATAAAAATAAAAAACAAGCAAATGACAACAAAATGAAAAAATAAAAAATTAAAAATTTATTTAAGTGGATGGAAATGACCAAACTAGAAAGAAAAAAAAAATGGAAACAAGCAAATGACCGTAAAAGAAAAAAAAGACTAAAAATTGGAAAGATAAAAGGTCAAATGTGTAAATTAAATTATGAAAGTATTAGAAAACAACTTACAAAGTGAGAACCTAAATTGAAATCATCCGAATGGGCGGTTATGCAAAATAATCTAAGGATAGAATTTGTGAAGACTTGAGTCACGAAATTTTGTTACAACCTACACATATAAGTGATAATATATAGGTTTTTGATAAAATGACCATTAAAATAGTATAATTTGGAAAATACCATCAATCTATAATTTTTGTAAACTTAACCAAACTGTCAAGATTTGCCCTCATTAATGAATATTTCACCAATTTTTTCTTACTTTACTATTTTCTTTTTCACGTGTTCTTTCTTCCTTTATTCTTATTATTTTTCATCCACCTCCATTGTACCCATTAAGAGAAGAAGTTAAGGCTTGTGAGGTTTTGTTTTAATTTTGAGTACATTTTGTATATTTTGTTTGCATTTCTATGAGATTTGAATTATAAAACTGTCAAATTTTGTGGTAGGATGCCCCAGCGGAGTCGCCGAGGCCTAGCGCACTTGCCTAGTGGTGCATACATGCATACTTCCCTGCCGAAGTCAGCCGAGGCCCAGTGAAGCACATGTCGACATATATACTTCACTAGGCGAAGTTAGCCCTGCCACTGCCTAGGGAAGATATGCATGCACCACTAGTCCGCCAGTTCTCTGCACTTCTAGTAAAGCATACGGCAATATATATGCATTACTAGGCTTCGGTGGCCCCTAGCTTCAGCTGGTGCATAATGCGCAATATATATGCTTATCAGGTAGATGTGGTATCATGTATACTTCAATGCATGTCGAGGGGCACACCGGCATATATGCTGACATGTATGCTTCACTGGCTTAGTTCCGCTTCAGCCCCAAGCACTCCGCCAGTGAAGTATAATGATCTGCACCACTAGGCGAGTTCCGCTTAGCCCCCGGCAGATTCGCTTAGGAAGATACGATGTATGCAAAGGTCCGCTTCTAAACCCCTGTACTCGCTTAAACATAATGCAATATATGCACCACTAGGCGAGTCCGCTTGCCCCTAGAACTCGCTGTGAGCATTCCTACCAACATAAAATTTGACAGATTTTGAAATTTTTTCAAATCTCATAGAAATGCAAACAAATACACAAAACTACTCAAAATTAAAACCAAAACCCTACAAGCTACTCTCTTCTTAGTTTTTTTTGGTGCTATGGAGGTGATGAGGAATAAGGAAGAATTAAGGAATAAAGAACGTGAAAAAAATAAAAAAGTGAAAAATTGAATTGTGGCTATTCATTAATGAGGGCAAATATGGTAGGTTAAATTTTATAAGAATTATAGATTGGTATTTTTCTAAATTGCACTATTTTAGTGGGCATTTCACCAAATAACCCAAATAATAATTTAAAACTTTCAAAAATCTAAATTAAATTTAATCTTTTAATAAAAGAAATGAGTTATATTATTACAATTGATCTATTGTTCGAATTTATTTTAACTATAATCGCTAATGCATTTAATCTTTGTCCTTACATTATCACAAAGCAAACTCATATATCTATCTTTAATTTTTGTTCTTTTCTATAGAATTTTATTATTAAAGAATTATAGTTTTATCATTAATTAAAACTCTATGAAAACAATAAAACTACTAAGATCCCAAATATAACGATGATCCTCTTGAGAGAAGACAAAAAACATATATAATATATCTTAGAACACATGATTTTAATCAATAAATAAAAATTATAATCATCATCGATATATAAATATTGTGAAGCAGATGCCAACAAGTGGACTTTTATTGCTTGCCACAAAATACTGAAAAGAAAAATGCATAAGCAAAAGAAATCAGTACAAGTGGATACTTACATTCAAGGGGCCTAGAGTTTAAAAGTGGTGGGTAGAAATGACCAAATCAAAAATAAAAAAATAAAAAATAAAAACAAGCAAATGACAACAAAATGAAAAAATAAAAATTAAAAAAATTTACGAAGTGGATGGAAATGACCAAACTAGAAAGAAAAAAAAAATGGAAACAAGCAAATGACCAGAAAAAGAAAAAAAAGACGAAAAATTGGAAAGATAAAAGGTCAAATGTGTAAATTAAATTATAGAAAGTATTAGAAAACAACTTACAAAGTGAGAACTGAAATTGAAATCATCCAGAATGGGCCGGTTATGCAAAATAATCTAAGGATAGAATTTGACGAGAAGACTTGAGTCAGCGCGCAAAATTTTGTTACAACCTACACATATAAGTGATAATATATAGGGTTTTTGGATAAAATGACCACTAAAATAGTACAATTTGGAAAAATACCCATCAATCTATAATTTTTGTAAAACTTAACCAAACTACCGCATTTGCCCCTCATTAATGAATAGCCCCACCAATTCAATTTTCTTACTTTACTATTTTCTTTTTTCACGTGTTCTTTCTTCCTTTATTCTTTATTATTTCTCCATCCACCTCCATTGTACCCACTAAGAAAACTAGCTAGTGAGGTTTTGGTTTTAATTTGAGTACATTTTGTATATTTTGTTTGCATTTCTATGAGATTTGAAAAAATTATAAAATCTGCCAAATTTTGTGTTGGTAGGGATGCTCCCTAGGCGAGTCTGCCGAGGGCCTAGGCAGACTTGCCTAGTGGTGCATACATGCGTATACTTCCCTAAGCGAGTCTGCCGAGGGCCTAGTGAAGCATACATGTCGACATATATACTTCACTAGGCGAGTGCGCCTTTAGGCCCCCAGCTCGCTGGGAAGCATATGCATGTATGCACCACTCAGCAAGTCCGCTTAGCCCCGCAGACTCGCTAGAAAGCATTAATGCGAATATATATGCACCACTAGGCGAGTTTGTCGGGCACAGGCGGTGCATACGCAAATATATATGCACCACTAGAGTTTGTTATTTCTAGCTTCGCCAATGGGCATACATGATACTTCACTATAGTGTCGGTTGCGCACTCAGCCAGTGAAGCATATATGTCGACATGTATGCTTCACTCAGGCGAGCCAGCCCCTGCACTCGCCAGGGGAAGATAATGCATCTACGCACCACTCAGGCGAAGTTCTGCCAGCCCCGGCAGATTCGGGGAAGCATAATGCGATGTATGCTAGTAAGTCCGCCTAGGCCCCTGAGCCTAGTGAAGCATACGCGGCAATATATATGCACCACTAGGCGAAGTTCGCTTGGAACCTCGCTTTGAAAGCATTCCTACCAACATAAAATTTGACAGATTTTGAAATTTTTTCAAATCTCATAGAAATGCAAACAAATACACAAAAACTACTCAAAATTAAAACCAAAACCTCACAAGCTACTCTTCTTCTTAGTTTTTGCTATGGATGGATTGAGAATAAATAAGAATTAAGGAATAAAGAACGTGAAAAAAAAATAAAGAAAGTGAAAAATTGAATTGGTTGGGCTATTCATTAATGAGGGGCAAATATGGTAGTTTGGTTAAATTTTATAAGAATTATAGATTGGTGGGTATTTTTCTAAATTGCACTATTTTAGTGGGCATTTCACCAAATAACCCAAATAATAATTTAAAACTTTCAAAAATCTAAATTAAATTTAATCTTTTAATAAAAGAAATGAGCAGTTATATTATTACAATTGATCTATTGTTCGAATTTATTTTTAATGTATTAATCGCTAATGCATTTAATCTTTGTCCTTACATTATCACCAAAGCAAACTCATATATCTATCTTTAATTTTTGTTCTTTTCTATAGAATTTTATTATTAAAGAATTATAGTTTTATCATTAATTAAAACTCTATGAAAAACAATAAAACTACTAAGATCCCAGCTATAACGATGATCCTCTTGGAGAGAAGACAAAAAAACATATATAATATATCTTAGAACACATGATTTTAATCGAATAAATAAAAATTATAATCATCATCGATATATAAATATTGTGAAGCAGATGCCAACAAGTGGACTTTTATTGCTTGCCACAAAATACTAAAAGAAAAATGCATAAGCAAAAGAAATCAGGTACAAGTGGATACTTACATTCTTAGGGCCTAGAGTTTGCAAAGTGGTGGGTAGAAATGACCAAATCAAAAATAAAAAATAAAAATAAAACAAGCAAATGACAACAAAATGAAAAATAAAAAAATTAAAAAATTTACTTAAGTGGATGGAAATGACCAAACTAGAAAGAAAAAAAAAATGGAAACAAGCAAATGACCAGAAAAAGAAAAAAAAGACGAAAAATTGGAAAGATAAAAGGTCAAATGTGTAAATTAAATTATAGAAAGTATTAGAAAACAACTTACAAAGTGAGAACTGAAATTGAAATCATCCAGAATGGGCCGGTTATGCAAAATAATCTAAGGATAGAATTTGACGAGAAGACTTGAGTCAGCGCGCGAAATTTTGTTACAACCTACACATATAAGTGATAATATATAGGGTTTTGGATAAAATGACCACTAAAATAGTATAATTTGAAATACCATCAATCTATAATTTTTGTAACTTAACTAAACTACAGATTTTTCATTAATGAATAGCCACCAATTCATTTTTCTTACTTTACTATTTTCTTTTTTCACGTGTTCTTTCTTCCTTTATTCTTTATTATTTCTCCATCCACCTCCATTGTACCCACTAAGAGAAAACTAAGAAGAAGAGTAGCTTGTGAGGTTTTGGTTTTAATTTTGAGTACATTTTGTATATTTTGTTTGCATTTTTATGAGAAAAAATTATAAAATCGCAAATTTTGTGTTGGTAGGGATGCTGTAGGCCTGTGTGCATTTGCCTAAGGGTGCATACATGCATACTTCCCTAAGCGAAGTTCGCCGAGGGCTAGTGAAGCATACATGCTCATTATATATACTTCACTAGGGCGAGTTCGCTTAGGCCCCTGCAGACTGGCTGGAAGCATATGCATGATGCACCACTGCAAGTCCGCTGGCCCCAAGCACTGCCAAGAAAGCATAATACGTGCAATATATATGCACTACTAGGTTGTTTGAGGCCCTCACGATTCGCTGGTGCATAGCAATATATATGCACCACTAGTAGGTTTTGGCAGGCACTCGCAATGTGTATACATGTATACTTCAATGTAAGTATGCAGAGGCTCAAGGCACTCGCTAGTGAAGCATATATGTCGACATGTATGCTACTCAGCTAGTTCGCTTTAGCCCCTCAGCACTGGAAGCATACTATCATGCACCACTAGCGAAGTTCTAGCCCCCAGCAGTTCGCCAGGAAGCATACGCATGTATGCACCACTAGGCAAGTCCGCTTCTGCCCCTAGACTCGCCTAGGAAACATGCAATATATATGCACCACTAAAGTACCGCCAGCCCAGAACCTCGCGAGCATTCCTACCAACATAAAATTTGACAGATTTTGAAATTTTTTCAAATCTCATAGAAATGCAAACAAATACACAAAAACTACTCAAAATTAAAACCAAAACCTCACAAGCTACTCTTCTTCTTAGTTTTTTTTTTGTGGGTGCGATGGAGGTGGATGGAGGAATAGTGAAGAATTAAGGAATAAAGAACGTGAAAAAAAAAATAGCAAAGTGAAAAAATTGAATTGGTGGGGCTATTCATTAATGAGGGGCAAATATGGTAGTTTGGTTAAATTTTATAAGAATTATAGATTGGTGGGTATTTTTCTAAATTGCACTATTTTAGTGGGCATTTCACCAAATAACCCTAATATATATGTGTGCCCTTGCGTTTAATTAGATTTAATATATAATCATGATTTGTATAGCAGCTTAATATATTGAGCACCAATAAGAATACACACATTCATCAAGCGTATCCATGTGTATGTACATGACCAAATACGTACTTGCAAGTATTTTTCCAACGAAGGTGTGTGGTTAAGGAGCTTAGCTAAGAGGCCTTCATCACCAAATTCTTATTCTAGAATGTAAAGTTGAAATTGGATTATTATTAGTTGCTAACAATACAACTTATTCTTCAAAATCGAAAGTAGGATGCTGGATAAGCGTTAAGAGCCACTATACATGATCTATTACATTTCCTTTGACATCAAGGTAACATTATTTTCACTCCTCATTCACCTTATACACATACATATATTATACATAATTAGTATATGCATACATATATATATATATATATCTATTCTTTGCTGTCTCCATACAATGGTGTAGCAATGGGATTAATCTCCATAACCTGTATGGTCCGTTTATGAGGCACAGCAGTGGAAGTTATGTCCATACACCTGCGTTTCTCGTTGATCTTAATGATTACCAACATAATGTTTTAATACCACCGCATACTTTTAAACTACAGCCCCTTAAATATCATTTTTGTTTCAATTTTAATCCACTCTGCATAAAATGACAAACGGCCTCAAAATTTGAATAATAAAATAATTTAAAATCTCTGTATGCAAGAAATAAGAGGGTTAAAAATGTTATTTTCGAAAAGTACAGGTTGACTCACATTTAATTAACAAATATAATTAAAATGAACAAAAATAAAACGGTTAATCACGCCATCAGTCCCTAAATTACACGCTCGTTTACAATTTGGTCCTTAAATATATATATATTTTTATAATTTTTATTCCTACAAATTACAAAAATATGTGGTTTAATGACGGAGAGTGTTATTTACAAGTGTGCCACTGCATACACATTTTCGGCGCTACCATGTTTGATAGTCATTGCAGTGATTCCAGGGGTATTTTCGTAATATAATCCAACACTTGCTGTACAAAAAAATATAAAATAAATAAACAAAAAAATCTAAATAATGTGCCTTTCTATAATAAATAAATAAATAAATAATGTGCCATCGCAGAAGCACGTGACTGCTGAGCGGGTACCTTATCCGTTACACGCTCTGGTCAGACAGTGAGAGAAAGTTGAACTGAAAATAATAGTCAATTGCTTGTGAAGCCATGGCGAACCCATGTTGTGCTACTTATCAACATTAACCCACATATTCTCAGAGCTGTTTCCCTCTTCTTCTTCTTGCACAAGTGGGTGTTACTCAGTTGATGAATTCCCTCGTCTCTGTTCTCTTCCATTCTGTGTCTTTAGCTGACCAACTTTCATGACTAATTTCAGGTGCTTTTCTTTATATTTGGTGATGTTTGTTTGTTTTATTAATTTTTGGAGTTTTAATTGTGAATAGCTTACGTTTCCTCGGGGATTCGACGTTCTTTTTTATTTGTAGATAACATTGTAGTGGGTACCAATGGCAGCCGCATTGTGTAATGCTAGTTCGGGTTCCGGCATAAAGAAACTGGATGGATACTTTCTAAAGCAGAGAGCCTTCAGAAGGCAAGTTTCTATTCTTTTATTTAACTTATTTTCCAGCATTAAAGGGTACTTGTAATTTTTTATTTTTTTTTGTGATTATATAATGGATTTAAATTCAGAATTTTGTGTAGTTTTGTTCATTTCTTGCTAAAATGGTAATTGGAAAATGTATTCTTTTGAGTTGAAATTTCCAGTTTTAAACGCTTGAGATTCAAATATGATTATTAGTTTCTTTTCAACCCAACTACCCAAAACAATATGTCAATCCTGTTATGATTTGCAAGCTTAGTGTGTCCATCTTGACATTATTTATTTAATTTTTAGTCATATGAAGTGTACATTTAATTTCCAGTTGTTGGTCGTCATGAGAAGAAAAATCAATCAGAATGAAATTGTTTTGGTCCAATAAGAGTTAGTGGTCAGTTTAACTAAGATTTTCTTATTACTAGATTTTTATGCAATCATAGAAATTGCCTGATAGGAGTTTCCTGCTTCAGTCTTCGAATAAAACCCTTCTATTTCATTTGATTCACTTTCCCAAAACCCGTAGTGTATTAACCTGAGTTATGCAGAAAATCCTACAGGTTATACTAGTGTGCCAATTCTGTATAACATTCTAGTATGATAGTTTTAAGCTAATCAGTTAAGGTGCAATAAAGAAATTCCTTGATATGTTTGGTTGCCATTGAGTTTTAGAGCACCCGAAGGTCACCTTCAAGCTTCAATTTCTGTCAAAAATGGTACACGAAGTCATTGGAGAAACTGCACTTGAACAATTTTGAAAAAGCATAATAATGATTATCATACCGCAACAGCTTGATCAAGGAGAACTTTGGTTATGTTACTTTCTTGTCTATTTCGTTTTCGATCTATCAGAACTATTTCTTACTTTGGGGCGGATTATGAAGTGGGAAAAAGAAAATTCATGGTCTATTCTTCTGCAATTACTGATACTTCTATTCTCCCAGGTCACATCTGGGCTCCAAAAGTTCATCGTGTTTCTGCTATTGTGCTCAAAATGTTCTTCATAGCACGTATAGAAGACAACTAGAATTTAAGCAACGAAATCATGCCCCACAAGCTTCTGTAAGTATTGAGACAGACTATTCTGATGCGATCCATGAAGAGGACAAAGAGGAGGATATTTCTAAGGCGACCTTGATATGGAGAGCAGTTAAATTACCCATATACTCTGTTGCATTGGTGCCTATCACAGTGAGTTTTTTTGTTTATCTGGTGTTTCTACCCAAATTATTTGAGATTTTGCATTTTATTCATGAACATGTGATTGTTATCATTGTGAAGTGCACCATTATGGGGTGAATCTTATGTGTCTTTTTCTTCTGTTTGGGCAACACTAAACATTATTGTAAGTCCATGTTTCTCTTCTTATGTGTAGTGTCTTGTGTACAATTTGATGATATGTTTAAAAGGATTTGTATTTTGTGATATATTTACTGTCTCTTTTGATAATTGCCTATCCTGCATTGAGAATTTTCCTATGAAATTGACATTGTAAGAGTAAAGTGAACAAGAGAGTAAATAAGGATCTCAACCATGAAATATGCATTCATGAGATAAAGTTCTTCTAACTCAAAGATGGAATATAGTTGTCTTTTACAAGTCCAATTCCTAATATAATAGTTAATTTAGCTATAATATGTGATGAATTTCTCATACTTAGATGATAAATCAATGATAATATGCAGAATTCTGATCCTGATAGTTGTGAATTTACAGCTCGTTATGGTTGACAATTGACATGATTATATTGTCTTTCAAACATAGAGGGAGTTTCTTCATCTAATTATTGGTGATTATAATTTTTCTCTGATTTAATAGCATCTGACAAAGTTGGTTTAAACAGAGTTTTAAAAAATCATGAAAAATGGCTATTCCATATTCCTACATTGCAGATCATTTTGTCTGAATATTTTAGACAAGCTGGTAAGTATCCATTAGCATGAATTGGAAAATTCTTTATAAATAAAATAAATAAATTAAAGTAATTGGATTTAGAAAAATATTTTCAGAGAAGATTAACCTCATGAACCTTGCATGGTAGTTATCCAACTTTCTACATGTTTAGCTTCTAGGAAAGTTTCCATAATAGATTAGTATTTAGACTTTTCAAGATTAATGAGCATGTACATGTAGATAATGTCACATACAGCAGGAAGTTGCCAAGGAAGTTTTGTTTTTGTTATAACTCATTATGGTAGAGTGTGGACATAAATCTCTTGGGTCTATGATTTGTCTTAGTTTGATGATGCTGTAAGTGTAACTGTGTTTTTTCTCCTTTCACCCTTTTTCACACCTAATGTTCTTGGGGGTTCTGGCGATGGAAAGCTTGTTATGGACTCGTATTGATTACATACAAGTGCTTTTAGATCTTGAACTTCATGTTGTGTTTGTTTTTATGGTTTATGTTAACGAGCAGTTTATTAACATTTCCCCCCTGAATTTAACTGATATACAGTTCATTTGTGACTTACACCTATAAAGTTTTGATGAACAGGTAGGTAGTGCAGCTGCATATTTGAAGACAGGAATATTTTCAGCTGGACGCTACTTTTTTGTTTTGCTTTCCTCGATTCTTATTATAGCATGGCTAAACTTAAGGTAAAAATGACACATATTTACATATTTGAGTCTATACCATGTTTAAGAAAGCCAATTGTGAATCTTTACATGGTGACTTTTTGTGTATTTAATGGAGATTGATTCTTTCTCTGCAAATATTGTTTGTCGAAAATCAAACTGTCATAACTATAAACCATAAAGTTTTTGTTTGTTTTCTGCAAGTACGTTGTGCTGATGCATCTTTACACATAGCACTTACGGTAATATAGCTAACTTACAGGATCTAGGTCTCGTCATCCATCTATATGCCAAAGCCTACACTCTGGGCCCATGTAGGATATTCAAGATTTTCATAATCTCAGGATAATAGCTCTCATCTCTATTTTCTAGAGACGTACATTTTGATCAAATCTCCTTCTATCAAGCTAGAAATGGCCTTTTGAGTTTAAAGCAAGCTTGGACTCAGGATTGCAGCAGTCCATTTACTACTTGCAATTTCAACTCCTTGTTGTTCTCTCTTTTTTCTTTTTTCTTTTAGGTAATATCCTTGTTGTTCTCTTGATTTAATTCGAATTGTCGATTTTGTTCTTTTTCCATTTTTTACTCTTTATTTAATTTTCTCTATCTCTTGAGAAGTTACTATATTTCTTTTTCTTTTTTACTAGGATCCTTTCCACTTTAGAATTTCTTTAGTATATAAGTTTCACCATTTGTAGACTATTCTTTTTCTTCACAACCAAGTTTCTTAACCCCTTATAATAATTAAAATTCTTATATGTTGCCTGAAACCAGCAAATTCATATTTTGTTGTCCTTTTGCAGCAATGATGTTTATGATTTCGATACAGGAGCAGATAAGAATAAAAAAGAATCAGTTGTAAACCTAGTTGGCAGGTAAGTTTTATTCTGATCTCAATTTTCTCATATTTTTATTATTTTTTTTTGCTTTTTTTTTGTTGATATTTTGCATAATGCACAATATTCATTTGTCCATTATTCTCTGTAATGTGTTTGGGAAGCCGTACAGGGACCCTTGTAGTTGCCAACTCATTCCTTTCAATTGGCTTCATGTTGCTGACTCAGGCATCCATCGAGGCAGGAAATATACAAGCAATATGGTTACTTGCTTGTGCAATCATTTGTGGTTATATGTATCAGGTAAGTAGAATGACCGATACATTTAAAATAACTTGAAGCGTCAATCTTTCATGCATTAACTTGCCTGAGCATCTGAAATTTTAACCACTTTCTTCTACTGTTGATAGTTAAACACTACTATCAGTCAAATATTTATAATTCATCTCTGGCTCATTGCCATTCTGGACAACAATTATATGCTCTCATTGAGGAAAACTGTTTTACCACCAAAAGGTCTTCAGGCTATATACCTTTGCATATCATGCTTTTCAAGTTGTTATACTATTTTCTTATTGCAAATAATTACTCACAGCATGCTTGTTGCTGGTGCATCATTCCTATCCCTGGTTTGCATGAGAAATACCACATTTTAAATATGTTGTAATGCTGAGTGCAGTGCCCACCATGTCGGTTAAGTTATCGAGGACTGGGAGAACCTTTGTGCTTTGCAGCATTTGGTCCATTTGCTACTACAGCTTTTTACTTACTGCAAGGCAGTACAAGGTGATATAGCTTGATTCACCGGCTGAATGTGATAGCTTTAGATTTCATTTTCCTGTGTCTAATATTTGATCCCTATTGTTTTGACAGTGAGATGAACAATCTTCCCTTGACCGGTCCTATTCTTTCTGCATCACTCCTTGTTGGCCTCACAACAGCTTTAATTTTTCTGTAGTCATTTTCATCAGGTAGTTTTTCCATTTGTCCCTTGTCTTATATTGTGCTCAAGGTAACAGGCACACACATCCACATAAATACAATTACAACAATCTAAATTTAGCTTTTCTCGATCAATGTGTATAACTAACATGATCTTTTTCAACTCAGATTGATGAAGATAAGACTGTCGGTAAAATGTCTCCTCTGGTAAATATGCCTAACTGAGCTCTAATTTACTAAAGAATTTTTACAAGAAAATGACTGATAGAATTGTTTTATTTGTCTTTCAATTGAAATATTGTAGGTTAGAATTGGCACTGAAAGAGGTTCAGTGGTAGTTAAGTTTGTGATCACGGCACTTTATGGTCTTTTGTTTACTCTTGGTCTATCCGGTGCTCTTCCTCGTACTTGCATAGTAAGTAATTCATAAAGATGGAGTCTATGCTTGTTGTTGAATTAGATTTCTTTCTATCGATCTCTTTCAAACAGTACTTGTTTTAGTCATTCCTCAACATTGCTTTCAAGGCTCATGGAATTTTTTTTTTTCTTTCCTTTTTTCCCAGTTTCTCTGTGCTCTGACCATACCCATGGCGAAACTTGTGGTTCGCTTTGTTGAAGAGAACCATAAGGTTAGTATCAGACATACATTGCTTTCGCTTCTTGTTAGTCTTTGGTTTTATAGCATGAGAAAGAGACATCCACTTTTCGTTCAAATGTACAAAGAAATGTCCCAACAGAAGGGATAATTGCATTGGCCTCCCCTAAAATTTGGCATAATTTATTTAAACCAACAAGTAATTGCTAACTACAGTTGGTTTTCATTTTTCAATCAATGAAATTAGACAGTTTATGTCCACAATCGGGGAACTTTAATTGGATTTTCAAACAGCTGGTGACTTTGTGTAATTATGCTGGAGATTAAGTGAGGTCAATGTTATTAAAGGCTAAACAGCTAGTGGGATCCAATCACAGTAAATTGGGACTCCAAGTAATTTTTGCATGGCCTTAATCTAACTTGGCTTTTTTGAAAACCATTTAACAGGACAAGCAGAAGATTTTCATGGCAAAGTATTACTGCGTGAGACTGCACACTTTGTTTGGAGCTGCATTGGCTGCTGGACTTGTGGTAGCTAGATTTGTTCCTTAGTAAAGCAAGTTATTTTCTTAGAATTTGAACACAGATTTGTGCAGATAGAGTAGGAGATATCTATATATATATATATATATATATATATATATATATGCACACACACAATATTGATAGCTTTAATGCATGGTAGGCATTTGACATTTGTGTTGGACATGGTAGATAAAGTTATGTGTCTCAATTAGGTTGGTAGGAATGAGAAGAGTCTGAGGAGAAATGAAATTGAATGGAAACCAGGTTCATTATGTCAGGAATTCACTGAACAACGTGGGTCTAAGGGACGACCATCAGTTCACATATGGACAATAATTACATGTAATCAAAATGTACCATGCCCAAACACACTCTTTCAATAGCAATTTATCAAATGTTCATTATGTAAGGAATTCTTGAACAGTGATACTATTTTTGTGCCAAATTTATCACTAAACATAACATTGTCATTTTTTACGTTAAAATAATATTTCCACTGGAGAATAAAGAATGTTTATAAATACTAAAATTTGACATTATCATCTACTTTTAATACGCTGCTTGAAATGCTCTAAAGGTGTGAATATAAATTACATTAAACGGGCAATTTTATCCAAAAAATAAGAAAAGCTAATGACAATTTTAGAAGATATTACTCATTATGTGATAATGAGTAATAGAGGGTATAATTAACTTACAAAATTTTAAAAGAAAATTAAAACAACAATAAAAGTGGTTAGTCTGTGGTTGATTGCATTGAGTGTTTGAATTGTAAAATGAAAATAGAAATGCAACACCTAAAAAGAAAAAAACTTGAAATTACACCCAAAAAGTTTATTTATTTTATTTTATTTTATCTTTTTACTGAGGTTAAAAAAGAGGGAAGGAGGGACAAGATTTGAGGGACTCTTTTGTAAACTCACTCCCAAACTTTAATTTAATTGAATAAAATTAAATTCCGACGCAATTAGACTGTCTGATACATTTTCTAAGGACTGCAAGGTTGCCTTGAGTTCCACTGCAACCTCACCACTAACCCACCCTCCAATGGCGGTGGTTGCTGCCAACCCTCCACCACAATCACAGCCGACTCTGAAGCTCGATTCCCTCTCACGTAGACATAACCACTCTCTCCCAATCGGAGCTCAACGCTCTTTCCCTCTGCTCCTCCTCCGCCTTCGACCTCCGGCGCACCGATGACCTCGTCGTCCCCAAAATCGACCGCTCTATGTTCAATGAGAGCGCCGGCTCTCATCGCCAGACCTACTCTCGACCCCGCCGCTCCCAGTCCTCTTCCCCTCCACCTCCTCCGCTGCAGCCACTTCCACCGTCCACCGTCGACGTGTCGCTGGCCTCCTTCCAGCGCCGAAGGTCGCCCTCTCCCCGCCGACGATCCCGAGCGGAATGAGAACCGGGCGATCATCAATCACCTCAAGCACTTGATTTCCCAGGACCCCAAATTTGATCATGTCGAACTATCCGCACCTTCATTGTTGAACGAGCTCGGCGAAAATCCGGAGGAGGAGCGTGGGATTGTGATTTATGACGGGAGAGCTGAAATGGGTTTGCCGAGTTTTGAAGGTGAGAGGAAGAGGAAGAGAGGAAGGAAGCCCAAAGTGAAGGTCCTGCATTTGGACACTCAAGGTTGTTTGGGGTTGGAGATGGTGAATAGGAATGGTGTAGCGGTCGATCTTTCGGTTTTGGAGAATGCAGAAGACCCGTATGGAGAGGAGCTGAGGAGGAGAACATTGGGATTGGAGAGTGAGGAGAAGCTCTTAGGGTTTATGAGGGAATTGGATGGGCAGTGGGGTAGTAGAAGGAAGAAGAGGAAGATAGTGGATGCGAACGAGTTTGGGGATGCTTTGCCTGTTGGTTGGAAGCTTTTGCTGGGCCTCAAGAGGAAAGAAGGTCGTGCTTGGATATACTGCCGCAGATACGTAAGGTGTTTTACTGGACTTCCTTGGTTTTCTTTTCTTTTCTTTTCTTTTTTTTAGAAAAGTTTTAGTGGAGTGAGAAAAAGCCATTACGAGTGACTAATGCATGCTATGTTATGATTATCAGTCACAATTTGGAAAAGGGGGTTTATTTGGTAATATATTACAATGAATTGTATATTGGTTAATGTCAATACAAGTTCAGTTTTCCTTTTGGTAAAGCTTAATGCAGGGTATATATTTGTGCTTATATTTCTTTGTAGTTAGGGACTTTGCATAAATCTTTTTTTAGGTTTCATATGCTAGTAGTTGTTGGGTTTGTTATGTTGCTGTAGAAGGAAGATTAAATTCTAACAACGGTGGACTGCAGATAAGATACTTTGTTTTTCATTCTTGTACTAAAAAATTCATGAGTGACTAATGCATTATGAATGAGAAAAATCCTTGTGGGTGACTAATGCATGCTATGTTATGATCATCAGTCATATTGAAAAGGGTTAGATTAATTAGTATGAATTTGATAGCAACTTATTGATAAATAATTCTTCATTTACTATGATATGCCATGAACTGTATCCTGGTTAATGCCAATTTATGTTCAGTTTGCCTTAGGTAAACTAAATGCAAGGCATATATTTATGCTTACACTTCATTGTTCTCAGGAAATGTGCATAGGAAGGTTTCATATGTTAGTTGTTATTGGGATTGTTGTGTTGTTGCTGTAGGAGGAAACTTAAGTGGTAATATAATGGACAGCAGATAAGATACTTTGTTTCTCTTCTTGTACTAAAAACTTCATGAAAGTATTAATACATAGATCTGCAAATAACATACTGCACTAAGCTAATTTTATGGTTTGTTTATGACTTATGAGTTAAGATTATGGTCGTTTTAAGATGAGGTTGAACACGTTCTAGTTTGTTATATTTATTGAATAAGTGAATTATTTTGTATGGTACAAAAAAATATAAAAGTAAACGTTTTGGAAGTTATGAAAATGATATTAGTAGCAGGCAGGCAACACACACATTTTTCTGCCAGTTCAGATAAAAGCCAATGAGGATTAAGGTTATATCAAATTTTAAAATCTTTATCTCAAATAATAAATTCCAGATTTCTAATTACAGGAACCAAAAGAAAAAAGGGCTAGTTTACTTGAGATGTTCAGAGCACGCTATTATTCTAGCTTCAAACTTGTTTTTGATCCCTGAGTTCTGGAATAAATTAGGGGTAGGTAAGAGGTCCTTAGTTTATTTAAAATCCGGTCACTGACTGATTTATGCCATAATGTCCCAAAAAATGACTGAAAAAGTAGTCTTTAATTGCTATGGCACCTAACTATTCGTGCTACTTCTATTATAGTGATAGTTTAACAACTTATACCACACTTCAAATGGAAGAACCATGCATGATGGGTAGTTTAAAATATGTTGTAATTGTAAATGAGAATCAAGTTCCTTTTATATAAATTGTTGCGATAATGGTATCAGGGTATGCAGAAAAGGAAGATGCTATGATATGGTTTAGTATCAGAACATGCCGAACCAGGAAACAATATGGTATCAGAACATACAGAAAGTGGCAAAATTATGAGAGAGAGAAAGAGTAGTGCCAATTTACCATGCAATAAATTCAACTAATTTGCACAGTTGAATAATTGCTTGATGTGGTCATTGACTTATTTTGTAGTGGAGCTATTACTTCTCATTTTTGTCTTGTTTCCCCACTTCTTGCAAAAAAATTGGAACAATTGCATTTCTATGGTTATTTTTTATTTTCTCTGTATCCTATAACTGTAAAGTTTTTCTTACATGTCCCTTTCTCCATTTGTATTTCTATTGGCTTTACATGTGCTGTTGTTTAATACTTTCCAGCCCAACTGGACAACATTTCATAAGCTGCAAGGATGTTGCTTCATATTTGCAATCTTTTGGTCTCGGTACCACACAACCACCATATGCTCAGAGGGATGAAAATGTTTCAGAGTACAGACAGACAACTGAAACTGTAAGAAAAATATTTGCACTGCTCTTTGGTATATTTATCTTTTGCAATAAGGTTTATGGGATGTGCAGCAGCCTGCAGGTGTAACCTATCAGGATGGAGATCGAAAGCAAGAAACCAATTCAAGCTTAGCTCAATCTACTTCTGTATCTAATGAGCATGAGAAGGAAATTACTTTATTGGGGATGGAAAACCTCAGAGGTTCAGATACATGACCTTTTGAATGTCACAAATGTAGTATGACTTTTGATGAGAAGGATTCATATTTGCAACATCTTTTGTCCTTCCACCAAAGGACTACAAGGAGGTATAGACTTGGATCTTCTGTTGGGGATGGAGTGATAATCAAAGATGGAAAATATGAATGCCAGTTCTGCCATAAGGTATTTCTGGAAAGGCGTCGCTACAATGGTCATGTGGGCATTCATGTAAGGAATTATGTGAGGAGGGTTGAAGAATTGCCCGCTTCAACTCCTCAAAAGAGAATTGAATCTCCAATCAAGGATGATATGCCTTCAAGGATTTCTAAAATGGATGCTTTGATCGAAATTGCTCAGAGTTCAATTTTAGAAACTTCTACTTCTGGACCCAATGATAGATCCAAAGGCGACTCTGAACCTAATAATCCTCGAACAGATTCAAGTCCAGAAATTCCAGCTTCAATTCTGATCGAGAATTGGATTCTGATTCTCCTCTAAGTGAGCAGGAACTGGAAGATAACATAATTGGAAGATATCATAATCAAGAAGATAGTGGGAATGTGAAGACTGAGGGATGTATCAAGAAACCTGATGATGCAAATGAAATTCTACATGTCAAGATGGATTCTTGTCAAGATAATATGGCACTGTTTTGTACTAAAAAGCAAGATGGTAATGCATCTAACTTTTTTGGGAAAGGATGGCTTAGCATTGATTGCAAATGAGCTAGACAAGCCTGGAAGTGAGCAGGATGGAGCCTGAAAGTGAGCAGGATGGAGTGCCTGAAAGTTCTGGTGCAGCTCCTTTATGTCATCAAACTGTTTATGATGTTGACAGTAATGCAAATATGAATCAGACTGGCAATTTAGAGCTTTCCAATCCTATTGAAATTGAGAACGAAAATGAGGAACTGAAAGTTGACATTGATAGCTGCAATGATAGACCAATCAATGATATTGTGACAGAGTCCACACAGCAAACTTCTGAAGAGAAGGAACTCCATTGTGGGGTATCTGACTCTTCCATATCCATTGTCCAACAATTGCATTGTTTTCCTCCTTTTAATGCAGTAACTGATAAGGTATTTATCCGGTTTTAACATTTTAGGGTTCAAAATACGTTTGTGGGAAATTCTGACTATTTAATTAACTTAGTCGTTGTCTCTCTGTCTTTTAGGATGGTCCCTTTTATTGTTTCACATAATTTAAACGTAAATTAAACTTTCTACATATAGAATGAAAAAAAATAAAAAATCATCATTCTGTGAGGTTTTCTGAGTTTACTTTGATTTATTTCTCTTCATATCTGTATTGAATGTATGTATTTGACTAACAAGGTGAACAACTTTGTGATGGTGTTGATCAGAAAGAGAGAACACTACAGGGATTGAAGAGCTGAGGTTGGATGAAATTGAAGCTCTGAAGGATAATTTTACAGCGGGGCAAGAATCTCTTCCTCTGCAGGAGGTACCTATAGATTTGACAAGTAATGTAGAAATGGAAAGGAATTTGGTTCTTCTGTCCAGTTTGGATCTGAACAAGTTATGTTAAATGCTGATGGAAGACATCAGATTACAACTGTGTGTGTATGGTGTGGGGTAGAATTCAACCATGAGGCTGTTGACTCTGAAATACAACCAGATTCTGTAGGTTTCATGTGTCCAACTTGCAAAGCAAGAATATCTGGTCAAATCAATGTGCTGGATAACGGCTCACCAATGCATTCTCATCGTCTTTAAACAAGAGTGTCTTTGTCTTTTATGTCAGGCTTATTTCCTTTTCTAGGTAATTTCTGTTTCTCTAGAAAAGTATTGCTGCTTAGGAATGTGTTCACTATTTTATTTGTTAGTTAGAATTGTCTAATTGTTTTATTTTCCATTTGGGTAAATTATACTTCGGTTCCATTTTCGATGACCAGTTTCCTCTTTGCCACTTTGTGAATGAAAAACGTAAAATGTAATCTGCCAGACTGTCACCCTACATGCATGTGCTCACAAATGTGCATGTGTAACTGAATATAAGTATATATATATATATATATATATATATATATATTAATGTACGGTTTATGCATGATGCCCTTTCAGTACTTTAAGATTTTTATTGTTTCCAATGCTAGTTGATTGTTGTTTCTAATGATTTTTGAATCATATTTATTGTTATTTCATGGCTTACTGTGCATATGCATTATGAAACTTCTGGTGCACAAAGCAGATAGGGTTCTTGAACAATAGATATTGTGCTGCACATTTATGTCTGAAATAACTTCAATTTTCTGGATCCGAACCAGAAAAAACAATGGTGACCTAGAATCTATAAAATATTTAATGCATGCCCTCAAATGCATTACAATATACAAGTAAATCAATTCTATAGGGATCAGTGCTCTCTGACACTCTTGTATAATGTATGGGTTTTGTAACGGTATTTCTGTTCAAGGACTTATAGACCATATTTGGAGAACTGCAACTCTAGTATGAGACGCATTTTTATCTTAAGGAACCCTAAAGGTTAAACATAAATGAGTTTTGTTAATCTCATATTTTTCTGGGAATCCTAGTTGACAAAACCTTTTAGTGGTCTACATGATAAGTTTTGAGCTCTATTTAGTAATTCATCTTTAGCTGTGAAACCTTTTCATAATTTGTTGATGAAAACTAATATTGGTTTTCCTCAATAGACCTATACTAAATAAGATGTCTAAAGTATGAATAGGAGAATGGTGTTTGTCTTAGGAGAAAGTTTAACCAAATTTTTAATACAGCTAACAAGATGTGCACCATGTCTTTTGTTGATACTGGCTTTATAACCTTTTTCTTTCATTAAAATTAAACTCTTTTTTTTTTTGTGAATAATTAAAAATTGTGGTTTTGATTCTTTTAAAGGCTCAAAACGAGTTTATGCCCGCCATTTATTTTGTCAAAATTAATTTCTGACCGACCCTTGTCGGACTTGGCATTTTAATTTAAATTTATCAAGCTCGAACCTCATGTATTTTTCTTTTTTACGAAAGACAAACTAGTAGCGAGAAGCGGCATGCAAGGCGCTAAAAGATTCAAAGAAATGAGCATACATACATATATATATATATATATATATATATATATATATAGGAATTATATATGGAAGAGACGGAAAAAATAATAACTTGTGCCTTAAAAATAAAATACTGTCTTTTATTAATTGTGGGGATAATTGGTCTCTCAGCAGTTTGGCTAAATGGTGTCTCTTAGTATAGAGCAAAGGCACCCTTTAGTCAAAGGGCCAAGGCTCTCGGTAGTTTGGTCGAAAGGTGCCTTATTCAGATAGAGAAAAGACTCGCTAAAGGCCGAGACCTTTCTCAATTTGGCTGAGGGATGCCTTCTTAATGTAAAGAGAAATCACTCCTCTAAAAGGTTTAAACCTTCGGCATTTTGACCGAGGGGTGCCTCCTTAATGTATAAGGAAGACATCTCTCCACTAAAGGGCCAAGGTCCTCGGCGCTTGGCCAAGGGTACCTCCTTAATATAGAGGAAAGACACCTCGACCAAAGGGCGAGGCCCTCAACAATTTAGCTCAAGGGTGTCTCTTTAATATAAAGAGAAAGCATCTCTCGGCCAAACGGTCGAGAGGTCAGTTGTAGACTTCTCAGTTAATAAAAGACGGGACATTTTATTTTTAAATAGTATGCGTTATTTTTTCATCTCTCACATAGGCTGTAATGAGCAACTTTGCTCATTATATCATTCATATATATATATATATATGGGTCTAAGTCTAATATTCCGTTAATGTATATTCCAATTTTCCAAACCACAACCAGGTTCATTATTATTATTTTGTATTGTAATACAATGGACGTCTCACATGCATTTAGAGGCAAAAGCGCACAATCAATTAACTAATTCCCAATATCTTTCATGAAAAATATGATGATTTGGAGAGAGAATATATTGACAAGCATAACTTGGAAAAAGGAAATAATTAAATTGAGCACTAACTTTATATGTCTTCGTAAACAAATTCAATTAGAATTAGAATAATATCTCTGTTTATATATGAAGAGCAATTGGGATCCATTAACATAATTATAAAGAAATTAAAGACAATCAAACTGGAGGCATCTGACTGTATAATAATATGATCCGCTAATATCAAAAGAAGGAGCTGTGGCCAATTCAGCAAAGCAGACCAAAAGTACATTAAACTTATTTGCGATTAATTTGGATCAATAAGAATAAGAACAAGAAATAACATTATTCTTTTATATATATATATATATATATATATATATATATATGGAAACACTGCTTCCATGACCATCCACTGATAAAAGCTAATGTAACCGATCGATACTTCTTGCTAGCTATACAAAGCAATATCTTAAAAAAAATAAAAAATAAAATATGACAACGGTGGTGCTTGTTAATTATGTATGTTTATATTATAATATTCTTTAAAATCTGTGTTTATATTGCTTTTGTCATCCTACATATTTGTTTTAAAAGTACACTGACCTTCTAGAAGCCACTAATTCCGAATAAAAACTTTTGTCTATAACACTGTACATATTTTTTTCTTTCTTTCTTTTTTTAAAGCTTAGAGTGTTTTTAGTCTGTTTATTTGCATGTTCCATTACTCTTCTGATTCTGATGACGCATCATCTAACTTCCACAAGAGCTCCATTTTTAATTATGATAAGTCTATGGGCTCACGTAAGACAAGATATCTGAATTCGCTAAGTCTAATTGTGACATTCAAACATGTACATTATGCTTAAAAGATTGGTGGTAAATGTATTTTTGCTTTAGGTGGTAAACGCCTGTGTCCAGAGGGAAGGAATGTTCTTAAATCAATGTGTGTAAATGATGGCACAAAGCAAGAGCAACGAGAACATGAATGTATCTAAAATGCGCATCCATGCAAGCACAAGCTAGGTAAACGCCGCCCCGTGCCTCTCTGTCTACGCTCACCGTTGAAACCGATTTCATTTTTGTTGTAACCTTTACAATTATAATGCATAATTAGTAGCTTCCATTTAAAGGTTCAATCAACTAGCTAGCATGTATGTTTCTGTGTCTGTGCATATATATATATATATATTACCGAGGAAAAATTAAAGTAATTTTAGAGTTTTGTATGGTTTAATTTTACTTATTACCGAAAATTTCATTTGACGAAAGCATGAATTGTCAAAAAAATTTATTAAATATGGATAAATTTTGTGGAATTACAATTGAATTTCGATAAACTTTTAATGAATTGTTCAAATTTACTCTTATGCAAAATATCAGTAAATCAGCCTTTAATCAAATAAGGGTATTATAGAGCCTCAATGTTTCTTCCCCAAATTTTTGGATAATTGTACCCTTCATTAAGTCAGTTTATAAAAATAACGGAAAATTATTTTATTTTGCTGCTTAAGTTTTATAGGAATTCTTGAACCCAAGAGTTAAGAATAACAAGCTAATTTGTTGTTATCAAAGAAAAAAAAGAAAGAAAAAGAAGCTAATTTGTTAAATTTTTTACACTTTTGGCTCCTATTAAATCTGGAATAAATTGAATTGGGAGCTGGATAAATTTTAATTAGAAATAGAGGGATAGATATGCACAGATATATAAAATATATAGAGGGGATAATTTGAAATTTATCAACAATAATGTATTTATGAGGGAAATTACAGTAAAAACCCTCTCTAGTTTACAAGTTTTGTGAAAGGTCTATGTATTTTCGGAAATTACACAAACACCCCCTCAAATTTCATTGTTGTTTGCGAACATTTTTTTATTCATATTTCACAGGTAAATTGTCAAATTTTTAATATTAATAGTACGTTAAGCTGTGATTGACATTTATACAATTATGTGTAAAATTTTACTTTAACTTAATATGAAAACTTCGAGAATTTCTGGGTAAATTTGCAAAAAGTTGTACACAAAAAAGGGTGACATTGAACCCAAAAACTAAAATGTAAAGGGCAGTGTTCATGTTTCTATAATTTTTAAAAATAACAAAACAATTAAAAAAATAATTTGTTTAATTCCATTTATAATAAATTTACAATTACTTTATTCTATTTAAAAATATCATATTCTATCCAAATAAATCATATACCAGATTCTTCTAGCTAGTAAGCATTGTCTTTTCCCATTCTAGTTATATATACCAAGCCCATCTTCATTTTTCATCACCATAACATATCCCTCCAACAAATTATTCTAAGCTTTCATTTTCTCTCAGGTCATGCCCACCATAATAGTGACATGCAAAACTTGCAAAATTCAAGAGCTCGTGACGAGCACCGCCGCGATACATCGGTGCTCCAGTTGCAATAACATCACTTACATTACAAGGCCACAGCCCACCATTGATGATCATGGTTTCTCACCCAGAAAATTAGCTCACAAACTTATCAAAGACCATAGGACATTAAAAAGCCCTTATACCGACTCTCTGAATGTTCAGCGTCCCACCACTGCTGGGTTTGTTTCCGGTGTTCGATCAAATAAACGAGCTCTTCTTTGTGGTGTGACTTACAATTCAAAGAAATACATTCTCAGAGGAACTGTTAACGATGTGATGAAGATGAAGGGCTTCCTGATTCATAGTTTTGGTTTCCCTGAGGAGTGCATTCGAGTCTTGACTGGTAATTAATTAAATATATTCTTGCTATTCAGTTATATATGATCCGTATAATTATTTTTTAAAATTATTAATTCGGATGAGTTTGCTTTCGTTTTAAGTAATTTATTTCTGCAACAAAATTACAAAAGCCATTTGTTTTCCTTAATTGATAAGTTGGGATATGAATTTTTGAAAGGATACGTTGATGTATATTAATTTAGTCATCTAGGATGATTACTCGAGTACTCATATCTTATATGAATTGAATATTTTTCTTCTAAATTTTTTTCTTTATTTCTGAAATAAATGTATGTTTATATTAATTATTTTTATAGATTGGAATAAAGGGATCATTACTTAAAAGGTGATATATACAAGTAAGAATAATATGGATAGGTGATTAATTTGTCCATATTGTACATTATATATGGTTTGAAGTGACGAGATTTGATAAATAGCTAAAGATTCTTAGGAACAAATTAAGGGAATTGATGAATTTATTCCTTAGCAAAAGTAAAGAATTAAATTAGGAAGAACAATGTCATACTTTTTTGCAGTCTTATTCTTCCTTGATTAGCTATGCCACTATTCTATTTTAGTAAATTCCTTATACAAAATGATAATAATAATAATAATAATCTGGAAGAATCCA
The DNA here is from genome assembly GCA_007844105.2 of Rhamnella rubrinervis. NCBI lineage: Eukaryota > Viridiplantae > Streptophyta > Magnoliopsida > Rosales > Rhamnaceae > Rhamnella > Rhamnella rubrinervis. The sequence goes on from VOIH02000099.1 coordinate 46,225, forward strand.
GCACAATGTCAAAAATGTAAAATTTGAATGGGTTAGAGTTTTTATGATTTCCATAAACACAATATTCATGTAATTAATTGCTTGGGGTTTATTAACTTTGTGAAGTAATAAAATTATATACGTGTATATATATATATATATATATATATATATATATATATATATATTGGCAGAATTTGAGCATGGTGAGGAATTTATCCCAACCAAGATTAACATACAAAACTGCCTAAAGTGGCTGGTGGACGGGTGCAAGTCTGGAGATTCATTGGTGTTTTACTCTCCGGTCATGGTTTACGGCAGCCTGATTTCAAGGACGACGAACAGGACGGGTTCGATGAGACGATCTGCCCTGTTGATTTTATGGAGAAAGGAATGATCTTGGACAATGATATCAATAACTACATCGTTAAGCCTCTCAAGCAAGGTGTTACCCTCCATGCCATTATAGATGCTTGTCACAGTGGAACTGTTCTCGACCTGAATCATATCTACAAGCATCAAAGGTTAAAATTATTACTCATTTTTCTTAATTTATTTGAACAATATTCATCTACGTACGTACCTTGTTTAAGTTTTAACCATGCATAGATTTGAAAATTCGTCAATTGGTTCTCCACTATTACAAATTAAATTAATCAAGTGCTGTCTATATTTCATAATTTGAACCTCGAAACAGTTAGCAATAAAAGAGATAAATTAATGGTGCTAGTTTCAAAATATAATCAACTAGCACCGTTGGTTTTGTAATATTCTTGCAATTTGATAGATGAAATTTTCTCTAATTTTTAAATTTTAGATTAAAGAAGAAGACTCTAATATTTAAATTGGAAACAATTGATATTTATGTTGCAGCTTGGAATTTTAATACAACATATATAACAGGGTATATATAGTTACGTAACAATGTGGAGTAGAGCGTGGAAAAGGCATCAATTTTGGATAAAAAGTAGAATAAAGTAGGATATGATTTAGTGTAAGATTTAAAGGTCAGAATAAAGTGTACCTAGCTCATGAGGTAATTTTAGTGGCAATTATTTTCTCATACAATAATTCTGAAATTGAATTTAAAGTCACTATGTAAGTGGTCATAAAATTAAACAGATGGAATTAATTAATTAATTAATATTGTTGGCTGTGGTCTTTAGTGGCATGTGGAAAGATAACAAACCTCCATCAGGGGTAGCAAAAGGAACAAGTGGTGGATTAGCGATTTGTCTGAGCGCTTGCGAGGATAATGAAGTGGCTGCTGATACCTCTGTAAGCTTATATTTTCCACTTATATATATACATTAATGCATGTTTACTCACATACAGTATTCTTTTTCTGTTTATAAATCCAAAATTATTTCTAACTAATAATTTTAATAAACTTTTTCTTTAAATCAAAGTACTTTTTATTAAATTTTAATAAACTAATTTGTAGGACCTCATGCCGGTGGGTCTGTTAGCATTAGCTAACATCTTATTCTCTTTGATGTCCTAAAAAACTTTGTTTTCTAACTGATGTGGCATAACATGAGTGGGTGAAAAATAAATGCCTTAATAATAAATAATTAAACCCTAAATAAAACTCACTAATAGATTTTATCAACTACATAAAATTCACCAATCAACTTAGTATGGTACATCATTTATGTTTCAAGTTAAATATAAATTACGATGATAAGCTTTATTTATATTAGATTCTATGCTCGTGCAACACAATTATTAGAATGTAACTATATGATATGGCACTTACTGGGAAGGCAATGAATGGAGCAATGACATACATTCTGATGCAAACTGTAAAGCATCATGGTCCAAATATGACTTATGAGAATCTACTTAAAAAGATGACCGAGGCCATCCATAAAGCCAACAAAGACAGATGCCTGACCTCCAACGTCATGAAGAAAATTTTTCGTCGCAAAATCATACAGGTACGTACTTTCTCTTCTCTATTGTTCTTTACATATGTATGTGTACAATTAATGCATTTAAATATATGGTCTTTCTTATAATTATTTGAATTAAATTAAGCAAAAAAGGTTAACATTACTTTACCCCAACTACAGTACAATTTGGAATTTGCAAAAACACCAAAGTACAAAACCATCACATTTATAACCTCTAGTAAAGTGTTGCTTTTGTGTGAATTTTGTCCAATCATGCACTTATGTGGGACAAGCTTGATGAAATTAATCATACACAGTTCATATTGTTTTATTTTATTGTTCTGTAGCATGTACTGGCCTAGTTTTTCTGAAAAACATCAAACAGAGTTGCCCGAATATTGGTTTGTTATGCAAAATTAATAAATTGCATTGTTCGACTAAAATAATATTTCATCGGGCAATGTAATAGTTCAAATAGTCCGCCACAATTAGGGTTTTAGTAACAAACCTTATTAGGCTTGTGACTGAAAATATAACTTTAGCGTCTGATAATTTTTTCCCCAGCCATGAACTTTATTAAGTTTTTGACCAAAAATAAAGAGAGTGTAATAGTGACTATTCTAGTTTGTGATTCTAAATTTTGTGGCTAATTTCTAGATTCTATGTAGCGCGCATATCGATATATAGTCTATATACGTATAATCTCAAAGTTATGAAATTGTATTTTAATTAAAATTGTCCATTATTGAAGTTGACAAGATGTTTAATTTACAAGTAAATATATATGCGTGCAGGAGCCTTTGCTGTCGTCGTCAGAAATATTTGATGTAAAACAAAGAAATTCATCTTGTGAATTGTGATGGTCTGCGCCGGACTCATAACAAGGATACCTATATTACTACTAATTTGAACAAAAGCAAAAATTTAAGGGAGGAAAATAAAAACAAAAATAAAATAAAATAAGACTCCAAGAGCATTGACTATCTCTTTGCTTCTATTTTTGGTTCTTGTAATTTTGCCATAAAGATGTGTTGTAATGGAGTCAATTACGTTAAGGCTTTCTTTGTTAATTATTATTCTTATTAATGTTTGATCTAAGTTACAGACATTAAATTTTGAAGTCTGTACTTGTTAATATATATATATATATATATATATACACTGTCCCTGTATAGAAAAGAAATAAAATAAACAAGGACTACAAAATTAAACAACATTAAGGGCTTGAATAGGATTTGTTGGATGCAAGGAAGCCTGGCTGACAATACAATATTGGAGTTAGGAATAGCGGTCAATCCAAATTTACAAGTAAAATTGAAAAATTTAAAATTGTTTAATAATATAGTTATTTTTATTTTTATTTTAAATTATATATAATTTAATTAATTTAAAATTTAATAAATATTAGATAAATTAAAAATATATAAAAACTTTCAAAATATTTTTATTTTTATTATTTAAAAAATAATAATAATTATATTATCAGACAGCCCATTTGTGATCAGAGTTTTAGACATCTTAGACTGACCTAAATAAAGTGGCCACAGTGAATAAGTTTTCCCAGAAATACTTGAAGGCCACACGTACGTTAGAAAGAAAGGCCGGCCACATGGGGGCCTAATGACATTTTCGTAGATTGTAAGCGACCTTGTCCAATTATATATTATATATACGCTCATATTTTAAGAGATTATGATAATTTCTACACATAATTGGAGGGTCAACATACAAAACAACTATTTGGTGGAATCTTCAAAGGATTTCCGAGAAGCCAATCAAACCCATATTATCAAACTTAATGTTATTCTGCCAATTAATTTTCTCTACCTTCCTAGTTAAGCTTCCTGTGTTCTAGTTTTGTTCCTCATCTTTCTGTTGCAAAATACCTGTTCTTGTTGAACAATATACTACATCACTTTGATACAATACGAATTTATTATGTATAATTCTTAAACAACCCTCACCCTATAATTTTTTTCCTAAATTGAGCTAGGCCTGCGGATTTAAAATTTAAAATTTAACAGTTTTGAAGGCAACCTCAAAACGTTCTCTGTTTTATTTTTTTTCTTTCATAAAATATTGGGTAAGTTTTGTGAAAGTCCCTTGTTTTCCATGTTTTTGTAGAGTTAAGTACTATCGTATTTTGGAAAATTTTATTATAGTTCCTTCACATTTTTTTTTTCAATTTAACCATATATGTTATCAATCTATATTTTTTCCTTTTTTTAATAACACTTTAACCCACTTATTTTTTTACGTATAAGACTTTAAATTATTTTATTATAAGATTTTTTTGTGACCTAACTTGCAATATTGCCAGTAAACACTTATTTACAAAATAAAAATAAAAAAAGTAAACACACTTTTTTAAGGTTAATTTTTTTGTTATTTTTAAAATTAGTATGAATTTATTAAATAAAGGTAAAGTAGTACTTAAAATTTTAGTACCATTAGTCGCTTTTACATTAAATAAGATTAAATTAAAACAAAAATTAAATATGAAGGGGTTATGGTGCAATTTCTAAAAATGAGGCTGTAATTCTGCAAAAATATAAAAATACAAGGGGCTATTTTCAAATTTACCCTAAAATATATATATATATATATATATTTTTTTGAAAAAAACTTTGGTTTGAGAACAATTTTCAGTAAATAAATAATAAAAGAGCCCTATAATTTTTCCAAACAAATCCACAACAGTACTCTAAAAGCAGATGCTTTAATATTCTTTTGAAGACTTTCCCAGAGCTGGTCTCAATGATCACTAGACAGACATGGAACCAAATCTCATGTTTGAAATTTCACACTCCAAAAAAGCTAGAAAGACCTTAGAATCTGGTTCTCTTCCACTGCTCTCGAATATATATCTAAAAATTATCATAAAATAAAAATTCTTAAAAACTCCCCACATCCGCTTTCCAAAGAGCTTTTAAATTAGTCTCCACCATTACAAGGCTTTCCCATGCCTCTTCTTTCCTCAGAAAGCTAAGTGATTGATTCCAAAAGCATCAATGGCAGGTAGGAAAGAGAGATGCAGTGGTTGCGGGGTTCAACTCCTGCTGCCAAACGAGGCGCAGATGGTCCGGTGCGCTGTTTGCAAAGCCATCACGAGGGTTCGGCCTGCCAACCCTTTGCTTCAAGCCCAAGACTCAATACATCATGCAGCCAATAGGTTCAAAAACATAATCAATACAGTCATTCCCACCAATATTCCGCTGAGTAGCTACAATAACTATACAGGGTCTTCCGCCGGCCACGGCTACTACCCTCAACCGCCCCCGCTCCCGCCCCCGCCGGCGCAGTTTTTGATGCCTCCTTCATCTCATGGAAGGAAGAGGGCAGTGCTATGTGGAGTTAGCTACCTTGGGAGGAGTTACCAAATCAAAGGAAGTGTGAATGATATTACGTGCATGAGATATTTTCTTGTTGAGAGGATGGGGTTTCCTACAGATTCCATACTCGTCCTCACAGGTTAACACCACTCTAGCTAATCAAAAAACTTACATGGATTTCTTTCAATAATGCTCTCCTTAATTCTTTGTAACTAGGTTTCCTTCTTCTTCTTCTTTTTTTTCTTTTTTTTTTCGTACGTGTTTTTATTTTTGCTGGTTGGGAAATATAGTTAGTAGTTAACAATTAGGAAATTTGAATTGGTTAATAAAAAGCAATCAAACAATTATTGTAACATTTAATTAATCCATTAGTTAATTATTTGATGAAATATTGTATCAAATACATACTCTGCTAATTCCTTGCATCGAATTATTTGTGTCACTCTATCTCATTTGTTAGATTAATTTCCAAACTTGAATTCCTAGCTCTGTGCAAAGCCATTAGGCCATAACATGTGCTTAAAATTAGTTAATTAATTAAGTTAAAAATATATATGCAGAATATGAGAGAGATCCTTCAAGGATTCCAACAAAACAAAACATCCGAATGGCCATGCAATGGCTGGTCCAAGGCTGCCAACCAGGTGACTCGTTAGTGTTCCACTACTCCGGCCACGGCTCGAGACAACTCGACAACGACATGGATGAGGTCGATGGCTACGACGAAACGATATGCCCAGTGGATTATGAGAGCCAGGGGATGATAGTCGATGACGAAGTCAATGCCACCATTGTTAGGCCACTGCCACAAGGAACAACTCTTCATGCCCTCATCGATGCTTGCCATAGCGCCACGGTGCTTGATCTACCGTTCCTTTGCCGGATGAATAGGGAAGGATACTATACGTGGCAAGATCACAGACGTCCATCACATTATAAAGGAACTAATGGTGGGCTAGCTGTGTGCATTAGTGCTTGTGATGATCATCAGACATCTGCGGATACCACTGTGAGTTAGGACCTCATGATATCCATTATTATTCTAGCTAGCTCCTTCATATTTAAGTAATAATGCTTATTTATTTATTTATTTGTTTTAGCCATAATTACAAATGGTTATAATTATATATATATATACATATATATATATATATATATATATATATATATATACTCTTTTTGAAGGCTTTGTCAGGAAACACGTTGACCGGTGCAATGACATACAGCTTCATCCAAGCAGTGCAAAATGAACCGGGACTGACATATGGGCGATTGCTAAATGCTATGCGTTTTGCAATTCGTGAAACTAAAACTGGTATTCGCCTTAAAGGACCTATTGCTTCTATCCTCAATAAATTACTTGCTACTGATCTCTCACAGGTACATAATTAAATGCATATATATATGTATGTATAAGCACACACACCTACTCAATTTCCATGTATGGGGATATAGAAGAGATAAAAAACATAAATATGAGGGAAATAATTAGTAATCTTTACAAAATTTGAAAGAAAATATGCAAAAACTGTAAAATATTAGAGTGCCTTAATTTTGTAATTTTGCCCTCTAAAACAGAATTGATTGATAGTCCATTACAAGAAAAATTATTGCCACACATCTTTTAAGATTATATTTATACGCTAGAATAATATATAGCTTTTGTTATATAGCCACAATTTTTCTTTTAAATAACAATAATAATGTTTCTTCACCATGCATGCGAAATATAACTCTAATGCGTTTCATTAATTATTTATATGTGCAGGAGCCTCAAATTTCGTCATCATGAGAAATTCGACATTTACATGCAGCAATTTGTATTATAACAGCCTCAAGCTAAGCTTTCGTAGAAGAAAAACAAAACAACCATGCATAAATATGCGGGATTCAATTACTACATGTACATATATATATGTGTGTATATATATATATATATGTGTGTGTGTGTGTGTGTGTGTGAATGATTAATTATATGGTATTATTTTCCTCTAAATTCAATATTAAAACAGTGTTGCTTGTTTGTATATTCATTTCATGTGCGTACTAAATTAATATGTATAATAAATTCAAGAAAATTAGTTAATTATTCATACTCCTCTCACAATGAGAATAGAACGAGGAACAATTAAAAGAAATCTTTTGAACCTTTGGTAAATCAAGCTCTGAAATGGTCTTAACTTAATTTGATTGTATTACGTTTTATCTCTGTAGTTTATTGACAAGATTGTAGGTAAAAGCTTTATGAAGGAAGGTGTAGATATATATATATATATATATATATATATATATATATATGTATGTATATGTATATATGTATATATATATAATCATTCACTCGAACCAACTATGCTATATAAACAAACATATATAACCGTAAAATTTGACAAATGATAAATTATATATATTAAGCATATATAATATAGGAAAAAAATTACACCAACAGCCCTTCCATTTTGACGATTCTTTAGAAAGGCCTTTGTATTTTGATTTTGAGTAACTAAATTGAAAACTAGAAGAGGGGTTAGTGTAATTTTTCTCAAAACAGAGGCTTTTCTGAAAGTGTAAAAATAGAAGGATATTAGTGTAATTTTTCCTATAATATAATGTAAGCATTATATAATCATTCCTAATACATATGTATATATACACACACATATTAACGTTTTCTAATTTTTGTCCATATTGAAAGAAAACAAGCAAGTTCATACAAGGAACATTAGAAATGATGGTTAAATATGTAAAAATACAAATAGAAAATGAAAACACTTTGAAGTTGTTTGACAACACAATTATTTTTTGTTTTTATTTTTAATTTTTTCCTCTTTGAGTTATATATAATTTGGTTAGTTTAAATGTTGGTTAAGATTTGTTAAATGTTAGTTAGACTAAAAATGTGAAGGAAAATGAAAAATATAAAACTAAAAATTTTTATTTAATTAAGTAGTTTAAGTAACATTTAATAAACTTCATCCAATCTTTAAATTAATCAAATTACATATAACTCAAAATAAAACTAAAAACAAAACAAAACAATTGTGTTATCAAACACAACATTTGGCGTTTTCATTTTCTGTTTGTATTTTCATTTTTCTTTACATTTTTACAATTGAGTAATTTAACTAATATTTAACAAACTTAACTAACTTCTAAACTAATTAGATTGCACATAACTCAAAAAGAAAAATAAAAAATAATCATATTATCAAACAAATTATAAATATATCATGTGTTCAAAAAGACTTGAAGATAACTTTTAGATCTTTTTTATTATGAAGAATAAACATAAATAAGTGCCTACTAATCTTTTAACTTTTTGCCAATAGTAATCCAAATACAGTTTAAATTTGCATGTGGAGGAAATAAAACAGAGTCAAGTAAGAAAACCAGCATTTAGGCGCCTCACACACGTACTTCATACACTCAATAGTCAATGTAACACAGCTGCTGATATTTTGCCCATGCATTTCTTCGTTTCAACTGTCAAGCACTTAGCATCCTCAACTAGGGCTTTGGGATCGCCTTCTTTCGATTTCCTACACTTTCTAATTGCACTTCCCATGCACAAATAAAAGTCTCGGCGTTTAAGTGGATTAGGGAGTTCAAATTTATGATCAACAATTGAATGAGAAGAAGAACGATGAGGTAGAAATGGAGGAAGGGGATGAGAATAATGATAATCTGCTTTTACTACAAATATGACAAACGCTATGATTATTCTTCTAATTATCATTATCAGCTTGCTCTATTAGCTTTAATCACATCCATAGCTCTACTCTTTTCTTTTCTTTTTTTTTTTTAAATTAACAATTAAGCTACATAATCACAACTTATAAAGTTCAATTCAATCGCATCGATCATATATTTTGCCTACTTGACATTACTTATATAGATCGCCCTGTCCAAAGAATTTTGTCATTACACTTCAATGCATGTTTAGTTATTCCTTTTAAATTCTATATGTATATAAAACACTGAAATTGACTCAAATGTCTAATAACTTTAAATAGTATGAAATTCAATGTGTTTATTCTTCTAGTATTGAAATTCATTTGCAATCTCTTTTCTTTTAATTGGTATGAAA
>VOIH02000100.1:0-61391 GCA_007844105.2 Rhamnella rubrinervis
TCATTATGGGGTAGGGAACATTAAAAGCTACGGTTCACATCTTCTCAAAGTTGCAGTAAAGTAGTTGAAAAGGAAGCCATTATGAGTTATGGGCGGGTAAGAAGCCCTGGCATTAGGCATTTACTTGTGGGATGTCTAGCCGGGGCAGGCCTTATAAGCCTAATGAAGAAAATTAGACTGAAGAGCGTAGTTGCTTATATTATAGGATACTCACGAAGATCGAAGGTTTAAATTTTATGATCACCAAAAGTAAGTTATTCTTTGAAGCAGTAATGCGTTTATTGAGGATAGTGGGAGACTGAGTAGGGGACCGCGGTATTTGAAAAGGAATGTATAGATATTTCAATCCACGGTCACTACGGTAGTTCTGGATAGGGATCAAGTAACCATTCGATGCCATTGGGTTTGTAATTCCGAACGCGTAGTTAATAATGATGTCCTGGCACAACCTCAAACATAAAGTAGGTTCCTCAATTCAAGTTGAGGCACCACATCCGAAAATAGTGGAAGTAGCTCAACAACTTCAATTAGGAGAGTGCTGACCACGACGATCAGTAGAGAAGAAGAAAGGCAATTTGGGATGATTATGCTAGCCTTTCTTTAGGAGCATGAGTTTGATATGGGATTAGAGAGCGATCTGATGTCTTTCGATCCGAGTTAAACAATGCACCAACTCGTGAATGGACTAAAATTATGCATGAAGAAATGAAGTCTATGGATGATAATGGCATATGGGATCCGTCGAATTACCTAAAAGTAAAACCGATTGGTTGTAAGTGGATATTAAAACCTAATAGGATTGAGAGGTAAGGTCGAGAGGTATAAGGCTCGTCCTGTAATGAAGGCTTCCGTAAAGGAAAGCATAGATTATAAAGAGACTTTCTCCGGTTTTCATGAAGACTCTTTTGAGTTAATAATGACCTTGTAAGGCTCATTATGATTTAGAGCTACATCGGATGGATATAAAGGCGGTGTTTCTCAATGGTGACATTGATGAAACAATCACATGTTACAAGGAGAATTTTGAATTAAATGATTCAAAAGCGCCTTGTATATGAACTTAAGAAGTCCATTTATGGTTTTAGCGACGTCTATCAATGGTACGAAGTTTGATAAGGTGATTACCATTTGGTTTTAAAAGAATATTATTGATCAATGTATCTATCTTAAGTTCAATGGGAACAAATTTATTATCTTTGCTTTATATCGATGATGACTAGCGAATAATAGCGTAGATTACATTAAGTGACAGAAGTTAACTTTATCATCATTTTAAAATGAAGGACCTTGGTGATGCTAACTTTTTGTCACGAGGTATCTGGTCCATAGGGATGGATTGAGAAGTATACTTGGTCTATCACAAAAGACTTACCTAGAGAAAGTGCTTAGTAGATTTGGAATGCAAAATTGTTAACAGGAGATACACTGTGGTAAGGGTGATAAATTGAGTTTGGATCGATGTAAAATTGACTTGAGGAAAAGAAATGGAGAAATTCCACTTATGCTTTAGTAGGAGGGAGTCTTATGTATGCTCAAGTTTGTACACGTCAGATATTGAGTACATTATGGGAATGTTGGGTAGATATCTTAGTAACAGGAGCTTAGATCATTGGAAGGCTGACAAGGGGTTATGAGATACTTATAGAGGACAAGGACTATATGCTCACATATGAGATCCGACTATTTGGAAGTTATTGGATATTGATTGATTTTGCGGGGATGTCAAAATAGCGAGAAGATCACTTGACATATTTTTCTACTTGAAGGGACTATTTCATGGAAGAGTATAAAGAAAAAGCAACATAGCCTAATACTACTATGGAAGGCGAGAGTTCATAGCATGCTATAGAGGCATTTAACAAGAAGAGGATATTGCTACGGAATTTTATCCTTTGGGTTATGCGTATTTGATATTATGGAGACCATTAAAGATCAGTTGTGATAATAAGGACATTAAGGTTATATTCGAGAACAGCCGAAGCTTCATTGAGCTCAAACACATCGATATCAAGTTCTTGGTTTGTAAAAGAGCAGGATTTAGAGTTGTCAAGTGTCGATCAAGCGCATTAGTACGAACTTCATGATTGCAGACCAGCTGCTGAGGTTTTGCCACTAAGGTATTTCATGAGCATGTAGGCTGAATGAGTGTATTAAATCATCCTAGCAATATTTGTATTATTAATACATTCAATTGTATTTATTAGTATACATACTTATGGTTTATTATTTTTTAGTGTATGGCAGACAACTAGAAATGCAATCATGATTTTCTATTCTTATTTAGCATTTAGTGTTTGAAAATGTGATAATAGATTTGTTGGAGTCATAAAGGAGGATCGGGTTGGAAATAGACATGTAGAAGATCACATTTCTTAATTTCCATACTACACATCCATATTGGATCTATGTCATTAATTATGTTTGGTGGTATCGAGATGGTCCCAGGTCACATTATAAGTGTAATAACGATCCTTTATGACCTCATACTAAAACAATTCATGGACAGATTGTTTTGAGTTATTTCAAGTTTTGGATAGTATTAGTGAGCTGATTATAGTAATTAAAGTTATGTGCAATCTTTAATGACTTACATGTAGTGGGAGAATGTTAGAAATTTTATAAACAAAGTGGGCTACATATGTCAATTTTACACATATTTACTATCCAAAATATAAGTCTAATGTAGTGATCTTATAAGTTTAAGACAAGACTTTTGAAATAACATTATATAATATGGTATTGTATAATATAATTAATGTGTAGAAATCATGTTTTGCCCACTTGGTATGACTTTGATGGATTCGGTGACATTTAAGGGGTAATTTGGTAATATTACTATTTAAAATTTAAAATGCAATGGTTGTGGTCCACTGGTTTCTACCGTAAAATGCATCACCATTCTGCTGCCGTTGGTTACGTGATTTTGCTTTTGTATTTGTGAAACAATCGGAAAATTCCACCCAAAGTGTTGAATTATGGAACATCAAATTCAACTTTGAATTCAAGTGCAATAGGCTGAATTAGGTGTGTTTTAGATTAATAAATACATTATGCCTTACGATGTGCATGTATTGGATTTCTTATGTAAAGTTTTATACGGGTATATATGTACGATTCTTACATTACACATCTCTTTCCTGAGACAAATTAAACAAAATAGTTTCTTACACTTCAACTGACATTTAAAAATATAATAATAAGCTTCGATCTTATTCATGATTTTGGACAAAGACTACACGAGAAAGTTAAAAGTTATAAGAGCAGCGTACTTGCTCAAACTTAAGGTATGTCATACAGCGAATGGATGATTCAATGACATCTTAGCCGTCCATCTCTTTCTTGGATCTCTTACTAAGCACTTCCTCAAGAAATCCTTCCCTTTTCTGGACATGCGGTAAGAATGCGACTCCGGTTCCTCATTCTGAAAGTAAGCCAGCGAACAAAACTATCCCTTTTCAACTACAACCACGGTAGCATTCCACATTTCATCGTCATCACTGATGCATCGAAGACCATATATCTAATTAACCCGACTTCTCGAACACGAATGATTTGATTGTATACCTGATAGAGGTTTCTCTAAACTTTGAACTGTTGGTCTCTTCTTCTCTGCACAGTTCTTTTGTCATTCCAAAGTCAGCAATCTTGAGTTGCTTAACACCATGATTAGATAGACTATAATATTTTTAGGCTTTAGATCATGATGAGCGTAGCCTTTTTGGTGGATGCAACAAAGACCCTTTAACATCATTCAGGTGTATATCTTTACCTACGCTTTCGGGTATACTTCTTCCATAAGATTGTATCATGTCGAATAGGCTGCCTCACAATGCATATTCGAGAAGCAAATTGTAGACTCACGACATTTTGAAGCTTAGTTAGATTCTTGTAACAATGAGCGATCTTTGGACAAGCTGGACAAGCATTAATTGTGAAACCACATCTTCTTTTGGAGAATGGATGAGTGCTGAGCATGGACTTCTACGCGTATGCTTTTGTAGAAAAGTAGGGTTGATGGGTGCGGCCAGTGGACAATCCGTAAGACCAGCACGACTAAGCTGCATCAACTTCCGAGTTCCTAGACATTAACTGCGATTGAAGAATCTTAACACTGCGATTGTTAAGTTTCCTAATCAAGGTTTGCTTTTATAATTTCCTACTTGAGTTAATTTTTATATTAATTGCATATACATAAAGAGACATGATTTATGTCAACGAGTGTAGAAGACAATGGCGTGCTGCGATGAGAACACTGAATCTTTTGTGAGTTCCTACCTACGAGGAATTTGAATAGAGCGATCTAAAATCTCCACTACATACGGTGTGTGTTTAATTTTGCTTTGTTAAGGAATTTATAGAGAGTTTGGTGCGGCATAACTGATGATCCATTTCCTATTATAATTATAAGCAAATCTATTATTATCTGTTGAGGATAACTAAGATTTACTTATCTTTATTTTAATTCTTGAAGTTTTAATAATGAGAGTACCTTCGATTTCCAACTTGGTTTGATATTAATTAGATTTATATATAATACATGTATATATATATACGAGGAAATACTAAGTGCTTTACATGGTTTTATATGGTAAGCGACACATGCGGTGTCATTATTAAAATGGCGAAAATATAAATTCATGCGATTCATTAATTTTTATATACACATTTTACGGATCCTGCGTGGGTCAATTATATCCTTGTATTATTTCATACATATATAAAACTACGTGAGTTACTAATATAGCATTTCTCTATATATATATATATATATATAATATGTAGATCTAAGTTTTCTCCAGATTTTTAAGAGCGATGCCAAGTAAATTACTTTGCTCCGTGATATGGAACCATAACCAATAATTATCTTGAATTTTGCCAATTCCTAGCTAGATGAAGAATTTAAATACATTATGGTAGAACCATCTAAAATCTCCTTATTTGCTCTGTTTTTATGTGTTTTCTAGGAATTAGTTGAGAGTTTGTTTTGAATTGGCATAATTATGATTCCATTTCCTAATAAAATTATAGACAATTAAACCTATTATTACATGTTAAGATTTAAGATTTACTAATCTTTTTTTTTTTTAATTCTTAGATTTTTAATAAAATAATAAATAATACCAAAACATATAGGTTTATTTCTTTTTATCGACATCCATTTCTGATAGAATATATTTAAGCCACGTGGGTCATACTAGGCCACGCATCATCACATTAATTAATTACAAACTAGCTAATGATCATCCACTTTTCACTAAAAAATGCAATGATCCATATATATGATCTACTCCATTTCAGGTGATAGAAAAAAAAAGAAAAGCTAGAATATGGGTTTATTTGGATGCAATTTCATTATGGGTTTGTTACAAAATGTGTTTGTATAATTTATATATTTAGTAACTATGATCAATTTTTGTGATGAAATTTGGAAATTAGAAGCTTAGTATTGAGGATTCACTTTCGGGCTACAACATGGGATGATTTTTGGTAAAATGTTATTTCAAAATCATCAATCTTCCTCTTTATCATTGGTTTCAATGAAATTTGATTAGATTACCTTAACACTTCATTTTCATTTTGCTTATAGGCTGAAAGGAGTGGGTGTTACTAAATTTGGATGGTGAGGTTTGCGATCAACTTCTACTATATCCTGGACTCATTCAAGGAATGATGAAAATTTGAAGTTAAAAATATTAATGCTTCAAAATTGTAGTCTTCTTGTTATTCATTGAGTGGAAATCTCATGAGTGAATTGAAGAAATGTTACTTTACACTTTTAGGCGGATCATGAAGTTTGTTGTATAATGAGGAACAATATTTTGTTGGAAACATTTCGAAAGGAACTATCTAAAATTAGGTATAAAAAGCTTTATGAGGAGGTAGCGTTTTTGGAGGACAAGGCACACTTATTCTCATTGATCCGGTATAAGATATAAACACTTAGGTCACATTTAGGGTATGCAGTTACTATATTATTAATTAGTACCAATTTGAAATAGTGCGGATTGGTGAAACGAAACAATTAGTGTTATCTTGTGTTTTGTGCGATTCTGGACTAAAAACTTTATGCTTATACTATATTTAAAGACACTAAACTGGACTATTTCTTTTATTATTTAATATATATAGTGTTATAATATCATTCAAAATTTATATTATATTAGGTAAAAAAACATAATTTTAATATTTTCCTTTAAAATAAAATCTTAATATTTTATTTTTAAAAAATTATATAATATTTATAAATAAAAGAGATTTAAATTTTAATACTCATTTATATCAACAATTTAAACTGTTATAATAAAATTTAACATATAACATTCAAATTAAATATTAAAAGAATATCGTATTATTATGACCTATGTATTTGGGTGGATTAGAATAATAAAATGAATATTATATTAAAAGGAATTTTGAATAATTTTAACCCAATACAGTCTATACCAAACATCGCATCTAAGACTATATAGTGTACAATCTAAGACAATCTGATGTACCAAACAAGACCTTAGTGGTTTACTTATACAGGAAGGTCATTGATTACAATACTAAGTTAAGCTTAATAATCCTAATTGAACAACAGAACTGACTCTACAAAGATATAATCTATGAATTAAAGCTAATTAAACAATATAAGACAAAACATTTATTTCATATTTACATTCCCATTATGCCCCTGAAAGATGATGGTTGTATTGGAGACACCAATCTTGGACCGAAGGAGAATAAAGCGTTGATGAGAAAGTGGTTTTATTAGTAGCGTCAACAATGATCGACAAATGAGACATGAGAGACATGAAGGGAGCCATTTTGAACCTTGTCATGAACAAAATGAAACTCTATCTCAATGTACTTCATTCTCGAATGGAAAACAAAGGTTAGCGTAGAGATATGTTGTGCCCGTGTTAATAGAGACCACGTCTATTCGGAAGGAGAAACACAAAGTTCTTTTAACGGAGATTGGAGCCAACATAGTTCAGCAGGGGCTGTAGCAACAGCTCAATAATCTGCTTTAGTTGAAGGTTGAGTGACAGAGTATTGTTTCTTGAAACTCCAAGAGATGAGGTTGTGGCCTAAAAAGACAATATATGCAATGGTAGAACTATGATCACCGCGATTGCTAGCCCAAGTTGTGTATTCTAAGAAAAAAAACCTCTAATAATCTTATTAAGATGATGTCACATATGCTTCCTAAGACCATTATTATTATTTTTTGTTTCCTATAAAACAAAATCATTATTATTATTTTGGTCAATTATTATAAACACACATAATTCACAGTGATATTTTTATTTTATATTTTTTATATAATTTATTTCTTCAATTGAAAAGAAAAATTCATTTAGATATGATAGTGTCATGGATCATCATAGGGCCAAAGAAATCCCCCCATTAAAAGCTTGCCACATAAGCACGCTACTGAGTCGCATTACACAATTGGAAGAGAGTTCGACTAGTTTGTGGAAGCACACATAGTACACTGGAATTCTAATTTTCACTTTTCGCTTCCCATAACATTGATTCTCGTTAGCTGTTTTTCATGAATTTGATTGGAAACATGTCGAATTACAAGAACGTTGTTGGTGTGAAGTTGAAGCTGAAGGGAAAAACTCTAGATGTGAAAATTGGTGGAATTCAAAAGACGAAGAAAAAGAAGAAAAAGAAACACAAGAAGCATTATTCTCATTTCTCCCAAGCCGCCATGGGAGGCCATTTCTCAAATGGTTGGTACTTCGTTTCCTTCCTTTGCTTGCCATTTTCAATTAATTTTCTGTCTTTATGCATATTCTTTTTTACCCTTTATTTACATTTTTTATTTTTGTGACATTGGAGAAGAGTTGGGATTATTCAAGTTTAGAACTTTAATATAGAATTTTAAGGTTAATTATAAATATACAAATATGTCAGTAATTTCCAACACACATAGCACATAATCACCAACCCATAAACAATTGTTCACAAAGAATACCATATTGTACATGTGTTATGTACATGGGTTGTGTAGGTAGATCATGGTCCACGTGCATGGGTGACACAGTCTTTATTAGTAGTTAGTTTTGTTTCCTTAATGTTGGTATTACTTGTTAGTTGTAGTTTAGTTGTGTTGTGCTTTCTAGTTTATTGGTAGTTATTTCCAATAGTTATTTCCCTTTCTCATTGTAGGCTAACTAAATAGCCAAAAGGTTAATAAAAAGGTCATGAAAATATTAGAACCCATATTTCTATATTTATTCCTTCTATTCCTTTCTTTTCCTTGTTCAGTCTAAATTCAACCACATCATTTAGTATCAGAGCTTGCACATCCTGGTATCGATATGGATACTCATGGCAAGACCAATGCTGAGTTATGGAATGAAGTCAATGAAGCTCTTACAAGGCATGAATCAAATCTCGATCATATAAATACTAATTTTGTGCGATAAATAACACTTTACAAATGGTGTTAGTTGACCTTAAAAGCCTACAACTCATTCTCCTTTGGGGAGTCTTCACATGCTAACATTGAGGTTCGTCAACAACACCTCAAGCTCTTCTTTCCATCGCTCAATGAAGAAGACCTAATAAGATGGATTTTCAACTCAAACTAGTACTTCTGAGTACAAGAATGTGCCTCCAAACCAACGTGTGCAATTGGCTTCTTTTCACATGGAAGGCCTAGCCTTACAATGGCATAGATGGTTGAGCAAATTTAGAGGACCATTATCATGGGATGAGCTTACTAAAGTTGCTCTTCTTCGATTTGGACCCACCGATTTTGACGATCCAGTGAACCTTCGTCTTGCCTATGGAAAACTACCACGGATGCATATCTAAAGGTGTTGAAGGTTATGGATAACCTCCACGAGGGCTTCCTTATTAGTTCTTTCATTACAGGCTTGAAGGACGAAATCCGGCTTGGATGTGAAGATCAAGCATCGAACACATTATCGAGGCTATCGAGTTGCTCATCTTATAGGCTAATGAATCAAATTCAATAGAAAATAGTTTCTCCTTTCAGTAAATTGCTAGTAAGTACTTCAACCAAGGGTGATAACAATCCACGGCTAGAATATTGGAACCTTTGCCTAATTCACGGCCAAACAATGGACACAGTAAATTCTCTAATAGATTTTCACGGACTTCTAATCGTGAGGCTTCGAGATAGAGAAAAAGGCCTTTGCTATTCTGTGATGACAAATATGCTCCAGCCACCGCTGTGAGCATCCACAATTGTTCATGATTGCAAACATTCTTGCATCATGTGACAACACGGAGGACGAGGACCGATAAGAAGTCGACATAACTTGATTTCATCCTGCGGCAAGGTTGCTTAAGGGGAACCATTATGTACATGGGTTGTAGTGTAGGTAGATCATGATCCGTGTATGGGTAATGCATGGGTGACCTGGTCTTGTTAGTATTGTGCAGCTTAGTTTTGTTTCCTTAATGTTGGTATTACTTGTTACTTGTGGCTTAATTGTGTTGTGCTTCATAATTTGTTGTGAGTTATTTCCAATAGCTATTTCTCTTTTACTTGCGGGTTAATTAAATAGCCAAAGGTTAATAAAAGGTCATGAACAATATTAAAACTCGATTTCTCTTTGCTTATTCCTTCATTCCCTTTTTTTCCTTGTTCAGTCTAAATTCAACCACATCAACATGTGTTGGTGGAAATGCTTCATCTATGTACATAGAGCTCCGAAAAATAACACTGCACTATAATAAGGCTTTGGTACTCACTGACATATAGAATACCAGTGAAAATGTTCCATCTATGTACACAGAGCTCTAGTAATGAGCACTGCACTATAACGAGGCTTTGATACTTACCAACACATAAACAATCACTCATATAGAATATCAAATTTTATATGGTTCGGTGGAAAAGTTCCATCTATGTACACTAAGCTCTGGCAACGAAGTCATTGTATTATAATGAGAGTTTGATACACACTTAGTCCTCTCTTAATATATAGCACAAAGCCCTCCGATACACCTTCTCTTTGAGTCACACAAAAGAAACCTTAGAACATTAGCTCAGAAGCTTAAAAGCTCAGAAGAGGAAGAAGATAAGGACCTAAGGGACATAAGCCTAAATGACTCTAATAAGAAAACAAAACCTAACAATGTCTGAAAACAATAAGCTTAAATACAAAGGCTAAAAAGACATGTTATTATACACATCTAACTTTTGACTTGTTGATTGGCTGAATTCCAACTAGATGAGATCCTATTTAATAGGGTAAAAAGAACAAACAGGAATTATATTCCAAATGATAACGATATATTAATTGAATAGAATTTCCTAACTAGGTTTTTTTTTCTTTCCATAAATTGAGCTAGGAATGAAATTTGTAAAGACACCTATTGACCTTTATTTAATATTATTTTCACTTGATTCTTTGACTAGAAACTATGAAATTTTTGTAGCAACCTCATTGCCAAACTCAATTTATAGTCAACTCTTGTAAAATGACATTTACTTTTTATTTTTTTTCTTTTTTATAAATATAAATTGCATTAAGTACAAAAACAGCCTCAAAGAGGCTTACGAATAGACAAGCCTCACTAGTTTTGAGAAATAGCATCGTAAATACAAATGGGATAAACAACATTTGACATATTACAAAAAGAAAAAAGAAAATTGTTAGAAGTAAGAGTAAATTTGGTAGTAGCATCTACCATTTGCACTTCTAGTATTCCAAGTCGATTCAGCTTTTCTCTTTCAACAAATTCCTACAAAACAACATAGAATACCAGAAATCCTAACCACACGGCTTAGAGGACAAAAGCACGTCTCTAATAAAGGTTTGAGTATCTGAATACCATAACACTGCTAGGTTTCCTTTCATCGCCTTAAAAGCCCAAACTAAAGCTTGAGCTAAGCTTCCATAGCGTAGTGTAATCGGTTTAGAGGCAAGTAAAACTATCCACTATTCTTATCCCTGAACAAAAGCTAAAACAACTATTTCATCCTTAAAAGTTGCATATATATTAGCTTTAAGCCAATTCAACGGTTTGGTGGGGGTACCATTTTTCTTGTATATTTGTTGCAATACCAGCTTCTAAGCGGCAATCCAGCCTTATAACAAAGTTAGCAATTCTTTCATCCAACATCTGCGTGAAGTGTACCAGATTCCTCTTCCCACAATAAACAACTTCATTTACGAACTCAGATATAATAGATTAGACAAGCCATTCGATTAGGAAAGTCTCTTTATTTGAGTCATTAATCAAGACCTTTTGAGGAGGATCCACACAAAGCCTTATCAAATTTGAAATACTCTTGATCTGCTAGGGCTCCAACCGACATCCCCAAAGGCCCAAAAAGGCCATACTCTTAACTGCCTTACAATTCTTAAACAAATATAAGGCACTCTCATCTTCCTCTCCACACAAAGGGCAATCAACACCTTATATGCCTATTCTTACATGAATATGATTCAAAGGAATAACTCTCGCCAACATTCTCCACAAAATCAATTTAAACCTTTTATGCAAATTTTCCCTCCAGATTTTATTCCACAAACCAGCACCATAAATTTCAAATGGTCATTAAAAGATGCTAAATAACTATAGAAAACATTAATATTAGTTTAATAGTCAACTTTTTAGGTTTTATTTATATATCTCTCCAAGAGTCTTTAAATACTCTTGTTTATTGTATGATTACATCAATCAATACAAATCAATGCACAATTATTTTTACATGGTATCATAGCTACGGTTTCTTTAAAGAGAAAAAAAAACCTAGCATCCATGGCGTATCCGAAACCAGAGTGTTCTATGATTATCGAAACCTTTGATGGTGAGGCAGAGACCTATGACTAGAATATATACTTCTTTCCAACTCTATGAAGAAACTCAATGGAAAGAACTATTTGAATGGGCTCAATCAATCAAGCTTGTGATTGTGGAAGGAAAACTAGGATACCTCATCTACGAAACAAAACAACCAACCTCAACCGATACTACTTCTTTCCATGATGGAAGTCGAGATTCAATGGTGACTGCATGACTTGTTAACTTTATGAAGCTTTCTATTGAAAAAACTTATCTTTTTCTACCTTTAGCAAAAGATGTGCGAGATGCAATTTGAGAGACCTATTTTGATTCGAAAATTCATCTTAAATATTCGAAATCAAAACAAAACAATGGTAGATGAAACAAGGAGACAGAAGTTATAGATTATTATATTGAGATTAAGGCACTTTGGCAAGAAATGGATCTTAGTTTTGTAGAAGAATGAGAGTGCCCAAATGATAGTATTCGTTATAAAAAGAAACTGAAAACGAGAGAGTTTATGAATTTCTAAATGGCTTAAATCGTGAATTAGATTATGTTAGAGGAAGAATTATGAGTAAACGTCCATTGCCTTCCACACGTGAAGTTTTCTCTGAAGTAAGGCCGCAAGAGAATAGGTGTTGATGATGTTAAAAGAAAGGTCACAGCTAGATAAGAAGTGTCAGCTTTGGTGACCAGTAGCTCAAAAAGTGGCCCAATTCCTAGTCCAAATCAGCCTAGGTGCCGTGGTGTGAGCATTATCAAAAGCCTGAACATACAAAGAATACTTGTTGGGTGTTGCATGGAAAGCCAGCTCATTGGAAGCCATAACAAAATTTCAAAAATCATGGCAACCAAACAGCGGATGCAAATCCTTTAGACAAGGGACAAGAAACCAAGGGCACTGATCCTACATCCAGCGGTGCATTCAAATCATAACAACTTAATCAACTCTATAAGATAATTGCAAGTCTTTAAACATTAAGTCCATTATCTTCCTTTGTCCCATCTGGTTCATTAGCCCATCGAGGTACCATTTTAAATGTTTTTAACACAACCCAGTAAAAAATTCCATGGATAATCGACTCCGATGCTTCTGACCATATGACCTTTTATTATCGTTTGTTTTCTTTTTACCCTCCATGTGTTGGTAATGTCAAAGTAAAAATTGGAGATGGTTCACTCTCATCTGCGGTCGGAAAAGGGAGTATTCAACTCTCAAATTCCATAACCTTAGAATCCGTCCTTCATGTTAATTTATTGTCTGTTAGCCAATTGACTAAAAAATTCAAATTGCTCTGCTAAATTTCTTCCATCTTGTTGTATTTTTAGGACCTATTATCGGGGACAACGATTGACAGTGCTAAAGAGTGTGAGAGACTTTATTACTTTAAAGAAGTCGATCTAGGTGAACGATGTCTCATTACGTTTTATGATTCTGTATCTAGTTTTAGAGATAGTGACATTTTGTTATGGTTTAGGAGAATGGGTCATCTCAATCCTCAATACTTGAAACATTTGTTTCCTTCTTTATTATCAAATAAAAATTTTACTAATTTTCAATGTGAATCTTGTGAGTTAGCTAAATATCAACACACTTCATTCCCAAAAATCAGCTTATCAACCATCTGCACCTTTCATTATTATACATAATGATGTGTGGGGTCCCTTTAAAATTCCAAATCATACCCATACAAAATAGTTTGTCACCTTTATTGATGATCATACTCGAGTGTGTTGGGTTTATCTTTTAAAGTATAAAATAGATGTTTATTCTGTTTTTATTGATTTTCACAAAATGATCCAAACACAATTTCAAATAAAAATTTAGATCTTGCGCACTGATAATGGTAAGGAGTATTTTAACACTATATTGGAGAATTATCTCAAAGAATATGAGATAATTCACCAAAGCTCATGTGTAAATACTCCCCATAAAATGGTGTTGCAAAATGGAAAAATGGACATATTCTCAGATTACCCGCTTTAATGTTCTCTATTAATATGCCAAAATATTTTGGGAGATACTCTTTTAACATCTGCGTTCCTCATTAATCATATGCCAAGTCAAGTTCTTTCCTATCAAACCCCCTTACATTTCATAATTGTTTTCCTACCTCCGCTTGAACTCGGTCTACCATTCAAAGTATTTGGTTGTACTATCTTTGCTCATATTCATTCTCAGGGTAGAAATAAATTAGACCCTAGAACCATTAAGTGGTCTTCCTTGACTATTCTTCTATTCAAATAAGGCATAAATGTTTTGATCCATCCACTCATAAATTATTTATTAGTCTTGAGGTTACCCTTTTTAGAATATTCATTTCTTCCTAAAACCTTCATTCAAGGACTCCGAAGGAGGAAGCTTTGTTTTTTATTTTGAGTTAGATTTTACTTTTCCTCCTCTTGAATTTGTCCTAAATAAGACACCCCGCATGCATCTAATGCTGAGCCCAAGCCACCACCACTTCTATGCCATTTATAGATGAACACTTGACCTAGGGGAGATATATCTAAACAAAATAAAGAGATTCGTTTACTTAAGGAGGCCGAAAACAAAGTCAAAGGAACTCATACGCCCAAAGATCTCAATTGTCGTAATTAGTAATAGTTCCAACTATTTCTCAGCCTTCCTCATCGAGGTAACCAAGATATTTATGATCTTAATTTACCTATAGCACTTAGAAAAGAAACCGGTCATGTACTCTTCATCCTATTGCTAAATTTGTATCCTATACTATCTTGTCTCGTGATTTGTATAACTTTACTTCCAAGCTTGACAATACAGAATATCAAAAATGTTCAAGAGGCATTATTGGTTCCTGAATGGAGAATGGCAGCAATAGAGGAAATGTTGGCATTAGAAAAGAATGAATCTTGGGAAGTGATAGAATTACCAAGAGGGAAAAGACCTGTTAGCTATAAATGGGTTTTCACGGTAAGATACAAAGCAGATGGAACCATAGAATGGTACAAAGCCCGGCTAGTTGCTAAAGGATTCATGCAAACTTATGGAATTGACTATACTGAAACGTTTGCACTTGTAGCTAAACTAAATACTATTCAGGTGATTTTGTCTTTGGCAGCTAATTTGGATTGGCCTCTTCAACAGCTGAATATTAAGAATGCACTCTTAAATGGTGATTTGGAGGATGAGGTGTTTATGACAATACCACATGGATTTAGTAGTAAAGGTGAGGAAAATCAAGTATGTAAGCTGAAAAAATCTCTATATGGTCTCAAGCAATCACCTCAAGCTTGGTTTGATAGATTTACGAAGGTTATAAAAGGTCAGGGATACCAACAAGGGCAATCCGATTATACTATGTTCTTTCATGAATCTGTAGAAGGGAAGAAGACAATACTCATTGTGTATTTGGATGATATCATCTTAATTGGAGATAATATAGCTAAGATGGAGACATTGAAGAAAATCCTATCTACTGAATTTGAAGTTAAAGATTTGGGAAACTTATGACACTTCTTAGGGATGGAAGTAGTTTGTTCAAGTAAAGGAATCAACGTGTCACAAAGGAAGTATGTTCTTGATCTTCTATCCGAAATAGGTATGCTTAGTTGTAAGCCGGTGATGATCCAATTGAAGTTGGTAAAAGAATAGCGAGGTTGGAGAATCGGTTGACAAAGATAGGTATTAAAAGGTTGGTTAGAAAGCTGATTTATTAAGCATATTAGACTTCGATATTGCCTTTGAGTTAGTGTAGTGAGCCAACATATGCATTCTCCAAAAGAATACCATCTTGACGCTTTTTTAGAATCCTAAAATATCTTAAAGGCACCCCAAATAAAAGGCTATTCTTCAAGAAAAGTGCAAATACGAGATTGAAGTCTATACTAATGTTGATTGGGCAAGTTCAATTGATGATCTGAAATCAACTATTGGTTATTGCACTTTTGTATAGGAAATTTGGTCACTTGGAGGAATAAGAAATAGAATGTGGTTGCTAGGAGTAGTGCTGAAGCCAAGTCGGGTTGTTGTACAAGAAATGTGCGAAGGGTTTTGGTTAAAGAAACTCTTAGAAGAACTACATATTATGATACAACTTCCAATCAAGCTTTACTATTATAACAAAGCTGCAATTAGTATTTCTCTTAATCCGGTTCAACATGATTGAACTAAACATGTAGAAGTGGA
Source organism: Rhamnella rubrinervis (assembly GCA_007844105.2). Taxonomy (NCBI): domain Eukaryota; kingdom Viridiplantae; phylum Streptophyta; class Magnoliopsida; order Rosales; family Rhamnaceae; genus Rhamnella; species Rhamnella rubrinervis. The sequence continues at coordinate 15,917 of VOIH02000100.1, forward strand.
CATACATTTTATTAAAGAAAAAGTTGACAACAAGATTGTTTGCATGACTTATGTTCCTATAAAATGTCAAGTTGCTGACATCTTTACAAAGGGGTTATCTCAGCAACTATTTGATGATTTTATTCGCAAGTTGGATTTAATCAATATCTACCATCCAACTTGAGGGGAAGTGTAGAAAACGTCAATATTAGTTTAATAGTCAACAATGACTATTTTGTAATTTTACTTTCTAGGGTTTTATTTATGTATCTCTCCAAGAGTCTTTAAATACTCTTGTATATTGTATGATTACATCAATCAATATAAATCAATACACAATTATTTTTTATAATAACTTTCTTTAATCGAAAAATACCTGATTTATTACCAATTCACATTAGCCTATTAGTGCAGTGTACAGTAGGCAAGTTGATTCCCAAAATAGCTTCCACCGTTTCAAGAACAAAAAGAGTCTGCGGCTTTTCCTTATCCCACACATCCATATCAGTTCTTTTAAGGTCTCTTCCTTTCATTCTTGGAGAGATTACTACACCCTCAATTAGAGTGACCTTAGAAAGGGGGAGTCTTGACATCCATAGGTCATTCAAGCTTATCGAGTTTCCATTACCTATATGAAATCTAGCATACTTAATAAGACAATCCCTTGAGATGATTACACCTCTCCATACTTGTGAAACTACTTTCTTTAATTTATACTAAAAAAAGGTATCTCCTTTTAACTATTTGGCCTTAAGTAACTCAGTCCACAACTAATTCTCTTCTGAGGCCATCTTTCAAGCTAGCTTTGATAGAAGAGCTGGATTAAAATCTTTTGAATTTTCGAAAACCAAGTCCACCAAGAATCTTTGGCTTGCAAATCTCATCTTACACCTTCAAGGCCAAATAATGATGTTTCCCTTATTTAGCCCCCCACCAGAATTTTTTGGTTGTTACATTCAATTCCTTACAAACTGAATTTGGTACAATGAAGGTGGACATCGTGTAATTAGGAATGGTTTGAACCACAAATTTTATGAGAACTGCCTTTCCAACTTTGGAGAGAAGATGATTCTTCCATGAATCTAGACGCAATTGAACACGCTCTTTCAATCTCTTGAACTCTTTCACTTTTGATTCCCCCCCCCACAAGAGCATTTCCCAAATAAACGGCTCCTTTCTGCATCGTTTTAAGCCCTATTATCTGTTTAATCATCTCTATGCTCTTACTACTCGTAGATTTAAAGAACAATATGCTTGATTTTTCAAAATTTGTCTCTTGTCCTTACCAATAACAATAGCTCTTAAAATTTTCCATTATATACGTGGCTTGCTGATCAAAGGCCCTACAAGCAATTAAAAGGTCATCTGCATAAAGAAGATGAGTGACCAAATGGCATCTAAATAGTAACAAAATCTGAAATAAATGTTTCTATTTATGTTTAAAATTAATCCTTTGATGTTACTTTGGTGATGTTCTAGAAGTATATTTTGTGGTCTAATTAAGCACATTGTTATCAACTTGAATGATTTCTTGCTAATGGAGATTTGTTCCTTTTCGAGGGTGCTAGTGGTAAGGATAGAATTTGACTGGAAAGAATAAGGAAGAGATGAGAAAAGTGCTGCTTTTAGAGCCAAATAACAGGGGAAATATATGAGGGAAGTCGTTTTCAATATTTGCATACCTTTTATTAACATAATTGGCTATCTTAAATAGCCTTACAACCTGGGAAGAAGAAACTAACTACTACAACCGGAAACAAGGAAATCACGTACCCACTAACTACACGCCAGTAATATTGGCTCTAAAAACAAGGAAATAAATAACAACTAAAACAAACTAAACCCATGGTGCACCACGTAGGAGCCTTTGCATGGCACTGTAGCATGCCTCACACTACCATGCACACATCAAACTCCTCCCCCCTTAAGTATCCTTGTCCGCAAGGATAAAATCGGGGTAGGTTCTAGCCAAACGCCAAACGTTTTCCTACGTTTCATCTTCCAAGGGAGCGCCCTGCCATTTAATTAGCACTTCTTCTCTTGGTCGATATTTGCCTTTTTGAACTATGCGTCGTTCTAAAACAACCTCCGGTTGAGGAAGGATGACGGAGTCTGTAGACACTGGAGGAAGCTGAGAAGATACATGAGTAAGCGGTCCCATATGTTTGCGCAAAAGGCTAACATGAAAGACGTTATGAATCTTGAACCTAGGTGGCAAAGCCAACTTGTAAGCAACGACACCAATTCTCTCTAAAACCTCATATGGCCCATAAAAACGTGGCGACAATTTCAGAGAACCACGAAAAGCCACAGAAGTTTGCCGATAAGGTCGTAATTTGAGGTAAACAAAATCACCCACTTTAAAATCCACCTCACGACGATGTTGGTCCGCATGACTTTTCATTCGGTTTCTAGCTGTGCTCAAATTCAAACGTAAATCCTTCAAGAGTGAGTCACGATCACGTAGATAGGAGTCCACTGCATCCACTCGAGATGTACCCGGAACGTAAGATAAGAGATTAGGTGGGGAAACTCCATACACGGCCTCAAACGGGATCATTCGAGTAGAGGTATGCACGGAAGTGTTATAACTGTACTCTGCCCATGGTATCCAATCTGTCCATTTTCTTGGTTGGTCTCCTGCGAAGCATCTCAAGTATTGTTCCAACGTTCGGTTTACTACTTCCGTTTGCCCATCCGTTTGCGGGTTATAGCTTGAACTCATGCGAAGTTTGGTGCCTTGAAGTTGAAATAACCCACGCCAAAAGGAACTAATAAATACCTTGTCTCGATCACTAACAATGGAGGTAGGAATGCCATGAAGTCGAACCATGTTGGAAACAAAAGCTCTAGCCACTGTGGTTGTCGTGAAAGGGTGCTTGAGAGGAACAAAGTGTGCATATTTTGTTAACCGATCTACAACGACCATGATGACTTAATATCCATTAGAAAGTGGAAGACCTTCCACGAAATCCATAGAGATTTCAGACCAAATACGATCCGGAATGGGCAAGGGTTGGAGTAAACCTGCTGGCTTCATAGTATCAGATTTGTTCCGTTGGCAAACTTCACATTGACGAATGAAAGCTTTGACAGAATTCCGCATGCCCGACCAATAGAAATTATTTCGGATGCGAGCCATTGTTTTATGGAAACCAAAGTGCCCTCCCGTAGGAGAGGAATGATAGTCAGAGAGTACAGAAGATACCAATGAAGAGGAAGGATTTAAGAAAACTTTACCCGACTTAAACCACACCCCATCACGTTGGAGGAGCTGCGGTGAAGCCGATTTTCTGTCAAAGTTCCGGAAAAAAGGATCCTTGGCCACTTCAGTTTGTAACTGAGCCCACCATTGCGCATGTGGCCTTGACACCGCCATGAAGTTGAGCTCTTCCCGTCGTGACAACGAATCGGCTGCTTGGTTTTCTGCTCCTTGTTTATATGTGATTTCATACTCATAACCCATCAATTTTGGAAGCCAACGAGCTTGGGCGGGTGTTGTAATTCTTTGCTCCATCAAGTATTTTAGACTTCGTTGATCCGTGCGGATTGTGAAAGATTGACCCAGGAGGTAAGGTCTCCACTTCCGCACCGATTTTACGATGGCTAACATTTCCTTCTCGTATGTCGAAAGATTCAATGCTAAACCCTTCAAGGCCTCACTAAAATAGGCAATTGGACGATGGTTTTGTGAGAGTACTGCCCCAATTTCATAGCCACTTGCGTCGCATTCAATAACAAAAGGTTGGGAAAAATCTGGTAAACTAAGGACTGGAGGTGTAGTCAACGCCTGTTTGAGATGTTGAAAGGATTGTTCCGCTTCTTCTGTCCATTGGAATCCTTCTTTAGTGAGTAGGCGATTCAATGGTGCAACAATACCACCAAAATGTTGAATGAATTTTCGATAGTATCCCGCCAAGCCAAGAAATCCACGAACCCCGCGCGTTGTTGTAGGAGTTGGCCATTCCAACACTGTTTGTATTTTAGAAGGATCCACTGCAACCCCTTTTTCAGATATAATGTGACCCAAGTACTCCATTTCAGTGACCCCAAACCTGCATTTAGACATTTTAGCAAACAATTGATTGTTAGATAGGATAGTGAGGACGGTTTGTAGATGTGCAAGATGTGCTTCCCACGTCTTGGAGAAAACCAAGATATCGTCAAAGAAAACTAAGACGAATTGCCGTAGATAGGGTCGAAATAAGTCATTCATGAGACTTTGAAATGTTGCTGGAGCGTTTGTAAGCCCAAAGGGCATCACGACGAATTCATAGTGGCCCTCATGTGTTCGAAAGGTTGTTTTTGGAATGTCGCTTGCATGAACCCGAATTTGATGGTATCCAGCCCGAAGATCTAACTTGGAGAAGAACTTGGCGCCATGTAGTTCATCTAATAGTTCATCTATAACAGGGATTGGGTATTTATCTTTGATGGTGATTCGTTTAAAGCCGTAGTTCACACAAAATTGCCCACCGTCGGTTTTAACCAAAAGTCAGGTGTGAGGAGAAGGGACATTGCTTTCGATCGATGAGTTCCATTTGCAATAGCTCACGTACCTTATTTTCTATTTCTGATTTTTGGTAATGCGGATATCGATAGGGGCGAACTGTAATTGGGTTGGCATTGGCTTGTAGAGGAATATGATGGTCATGGGATCTTTGGGGCGGTAGAGTTGTAGGTGTATCAAAGACCTTAGAAAACTTAGTTAAGAGTTGATCTAAATTTGGGGAAGACGGTAAGATATTAACGGGACAATAAGTAGGAATTAGTTGCAAGAAAAATCCCATACCGTATATAGTGGTCCCCAGTAGCCCATAACACTCCTTCTCCGTTAAGACTTCTAAGTGCTTTGGTTGTTTTAAACCTTGGAAAGTATGCTGAACCCCATCACGCTGGAATGTCATTGTAAGTTGCAAATAATCCGTTTGAATAGGCCCAAGGGTAGCCAGCCATTGTACCCCTAACACAAGTGGACATGCCGCCACCGGAAGGACAAAGTAATCAGCAATTACCGTATAACCTTGGATTCGAATAGCAAGTCCTTGACATAATCCGGCGCACTCTATCCTCTCTTTGTTCGCCACCATCACCTGTAGTTTCTTATTGCGGCCTCTGTTAGGCCAAGCTTGGTAACAAGGGATTGATCAATGAAGTTGTGTGTACTTCCGCCGTCGATAAGCACCATAACCTCTTTATTTTTCAGCTTCCCTATCACACGAAGGGTCTGGGGATGAGTGGTTCCTGCTATGGCGTGAAAAGAGATCTCTGGCTCCACCTCTTGGTGTTCCTCTTCTTGAGGGTCGCTTTCTTTTGTTTTAGAACCTTGCTCCACCGAATCCTCAATCATAAAAAGTTGGGGTCGCTCACAACGGTGTCCCGGTATGAACTTCTCATCACAATAATAGCAAAGCCCTTTTTCTCTACGATCCCGAGCTTCCTGGTTGGAGATACGACGAAAGGTGGGAGTTGAAGGGTTTGTTCGTTGATTCGGTGCAGGGCCTAATACCCCAGGCATGGAATTAACACCCACCTTCACAGGTATCGTAGTTGGTGGGGAACGGAACGGCGCTTGGCTTCTTTTGGCGGTTACGTTCTTCAACAAGACGAGCCACCCCAATGGCTTCTGCAAGGGAATTGGGGTGTTTAATTTTCACGTCCAAGCGGATCTCGTCTTTCAATCCCGCAATGAAGCACCCTATGAGAAAAGCTTCTGGAAGCCCATCAACTTGGTTCGATAACTTCTCAAAGGTCTCTTGATAGAGTGCTACCGTCGTGGTTTGTTTCAGCCGAGTGAGGGCCTCAGAGGGATCTTCATAATCAGTGGGATCGAATCGGAGGAGGGCCGCCTTAGCAAATTCGGGCCATGATAGTGGTCCCTTAAATTTTGTCATCCATCTATGCCACTGTAAAGCAATTCCTTCAAGGTGGAAGGAGGCAAGTTGCACTTGTTGACCAACCGGGATACGCTTGAACTCGAAATATTGTTCTGCCTTGTAGAGCCACCCATGCGGATCCTCTCCGTTGAATCGTGGAAAGGAGAGTTTAAGGTGCTGCGACGAGTCGTCACTATTGCTATTGGAGGTCTCTCCCAGATAGAAAGGATTGATCTCTTGCACAGTTGGTTGGGAATTTCAAGAAACCCGCAAAGCTTGAAGCTCCGTTACAACTTGCTGCAAAGTCCCATGGACTTGATCAATGCTTGATTCATGTCGAGCCAAAATTTCATTGACGTCGTTCCGAAACTCGGCGTTGGTCTTACCACGTGTGTCCATGGTTGTGGATCAAAGTAACCTGCTCTGATACCAAAATGGTAAGGATAGAATTTGACGGAAAGAAAAGAATAAGGAAGAGATGAGAAAAGTGCTCTGTTTTAGAGCCAAATAACAGGGGAGGGAAATATATAGAGGGGAAGTCAGGGTTTTCAATATTTGCATGCCTTTTATTAACATAATTGGCTATCTTAAATAGCCTTACAACTGGGAAGAAGAAACTAACTACTACAAGCTGGAAATCACGTACCCACTAACTACACGCCAGTAATATTGGCCCTAAAAACAAGGAAATAAATAACAACTAAAACAAACTAAACCCATGGTGCACCACGTAGGAGCCTTTGCATGGCACTGTAGCATGCCTCACACTACCATGCACACATCAGCTAGGTGGAGACACCATGCTGTTGAAAGTTCAAGCTGAGGAAATGAATGGTGTTGACAAAACGGCAGCAGTGGATGGGCTGGTGAATATGATGATCATCTCACTGGCTGAGAGGCTGTATCTCCACCAACAGGAGAAGCTTGAACAACGAGGCTGGCCAAGATGGCTAGCAAGTCACACCGATCACATTCAGGAATTCAATCAGTATCTGGCTAATCTTACAGAGCACTGTGACATTCCTAAAGTTGATCCTGGCTGACTGGTGACTCACTGGCTACATCTCTGACCTATTTGTTAGTTCTATCTTGGGTCCTCGAAAGATAAGCTTTTCCCTTCACCCAAGGAGCTAATCGTATTGTCATTACATAAATTTGGAAAAATAAGTATTGAACTTTGTCTGAAACTTTGCCAACCTTTTCAGTAGAACTGTTACTTGATTCCTTGCGTTCTAAGAAAACAGAAGGGAGAGACAATAATGCTTCATTGACAAAGATAGTTAAAGATTTCATTTCTGCTTTTACATTTTCTAGACAAAAATATGGTATCACACGTTAACTTGAAAGCATATTTTACATGGAGTAGATAGTGTCTTGGCTAACAATAAACATTTTACACAGAAGCATTGCGTCTCTGGAAGACGAATAGAGAGCCTTTGGAGCCCTTCCCTAGTCTGATCTTGTCATCTATGTATGTGATCTGGAGTTTGACCTCGCTTTCACCACCATATCGGAACTCTAATGGTCCAACCTTTAATTCTGGTGGCTCAAATATAACTTGAACCCACTCATTATCCAGAACCTTCAATTTTCCTGCTCATGCAGATAACAGTCAGTACAAAAGATTGACATTACAGGAAATATTTGCTAGAAAATAATAGGAGCTAGTCTTCAGGAACATATGACAATGCTTTGTTTGATCTTGTTTTTTTGCCATGAACAACAGAACAACCATTTTGTGACAGTATAGTATACTGACTCTAAAATAATTAGTACCTCTCTTTCTATAGGTAACCACCTTACTGAAAGAAGAAAGGGGCAGGAGAGAAGGTTGGCAGTAAAGCTCCAATGGAATAAAAACTTTGAAATGAGACTAGCGGGTTGTGATAGGAATTAAAAGTGGATGGCGAAGCCATTAACGCTACAAGAAACTTTGAGAGGTATGAAAGGTGGATTATGAAAATTCCAGCTGGTCGAGTTTTAAAGGCTGGCAAGGAAAGTGTCAATCTTTACCAATCTAATAGAAACCTTAGAGACAACTAGTGGATAGCGAATCGTGCTGTTGTACACAATGAATCATCAAGCTATCAGTCTCACAAACTGGTGTATGGTAATGTGTAGCATGGAAAGGCGAATACCTCTCAAAAACCTCAAACCAGCAACTTTTTTTGACATTAAATGAAAAGAAGGTTAAATCAGTTAATAAACAAATTATAGTGTAATTATAGTCTCACCAGTCTTAATCAATTTCTTCTATCATGTATCAGCATTCTAAAACCTTTAATAAAGCCACACAGAGCTTCTAAGATAATTAATGCAGAGACATAGTGGCTTACCATTCAAAATGACCTCTCCATCCAGGAACCATAGAACAGAAAATGACACCCTGTTCTTAACAGCATCAGGAGCTTCAAGTACCTGAATCATTTCCTTTGTTTTGAAAATAAGGCGACCCAGCGAACTCCGATAACCACCTCCAGGTGAAGTTGGTACAGAACAGTACACCACATCCCATTCTGAAACAACAGTTGGTTAAGTACTAATCATGTAATGAACAATTATACTGAAGAAATCAACTTTGTTTCGATTCGATAATGAGCAGAATATCATACATAGTACAGAAGTCCAAAATGCTCAAAGAATAGATTGCAAGTAGAAGGACTATTGGTTATGTGTTTTCTTACAACTTTATAGAGCTTAAAAATCAAATGTTACAAAGCATGGGATGGTGGAAATTGCAAAAATGTTACAGGGCCTACCAACAGCTGGTGCTAAGCACATATATGGGCTGCATTTGTGTTGATAGGTGTGTGAGATCATATGTGGAGATACATAAGAAGTCTCAGTCAACAACAAACCCCTCTTCCAAACTAACTCATAAAGGCTTCAAGAGCAGAGGACCAATGAAATTAAATGAATCAGAGAATGCTAATCAGGGGATAAAGTAAAAAAGAAAAAGTAAAAGTTAAATAAAAAGTCTATTTGCAATCTCCATTCTATGGACGACTCACTATGTCCCAATTGTCACATCAAGAAAAGTTTCATACTCGTAATTGGATGTTACCTCCAAATATAAGAGGGCACTTCACAGGCTCACTAACACAATATTTCTGTAACGCTTGAGCTACATTAGCTACCTCTTCGTGTTCTTCCTTTTTCAGTGCAACTCCTCTATCTGTTTGTGTGACCTGATTCAAAGTTGTAAATCAGTTTTCATGTAGTCAAATATCAAAGCAACAGCACGATTTTGCAGAAATATCATTGTCATGGTATTAAAGTAAAATAAGGCTATGAATATGTAAAGCCAAAACATGACCGGTGAACGTATCAAGAATAACGGAGTGACAAAACTGAAGCATCAGCAACAGTGAAGGCCTACAAGGTCCACTTACAGAATGATAAAACAACACAAACAGATGTAATACATATTGACATAGTACTATACACATTAAACGATCAATGAGGAAAAGAATGGAAAATCATCATCTGAAACCAGTAACAATTGGGTTTTGGGGTTAATGCCACCACTTGCAAGGCTTACTTATAACCCAACAATAAAGACAGGTTTCCACTAACACGGTTAAAGGAACTCATAACATATCAAAGATTACTGCTTGAGCCAAGTAATACAAGTTTTCTTTTCTGGGTCTGGGGTAGTTCCGAAGTCTCAATTTTAGTACAATCAACCCCGAGATAATATGATTCGTCTAAGATCTATCTTCCATAACATATTACTATATTAGTAATGCAATACAATTGTTTTTCCTCACCATTAACCATCAACGTTTCTTGGTGCATATTACTCTCTATTGGGTCCCAGTATGCTTGGGAATGGAAGGATAATGATTACTTCAGATTAGATTTTCCACTTAGTCATCCCAGTCTCTTCCTACATTGGAAACTGGTGGGTCCTAGAAAGCAGTCTCATTCCTATTCCGGGAAGATAGATATAGCCAACTTCTTTCCTTATCATTGAGAATGATAGAATCCGTAGAAGGATACCCAATGTAATTGTTTATTCAAAATGAAAACAATAAGGACAGCTAAAAAGGACCTCATTTGTGATCATTTCCTCAAGAATATCCTCCACTGTTCTATTTTCGAAGTAAATAGTAAATGTGCATCCAACAGTATAATTTGGAAATGAACTTCTTGTCCATTTTATTCCAAATAGATATTTGTAGACTAACTTCAAAATAGTTATATGGGGCCAGATATGGGAAAAAAATTATACCTTGTTTCCTACATTTTCTCACCAACAAAACATAAACCAAATACCAAAAAAAATAAAAAGCCTTGAAAAAAGGCATACCTTGGAAAGAATAGACGCAACCAGATCATCGGGACCGGTGCGTACTTCCGGATTAGAAACCGAAACGGAAGCCAAAACTCCGAAGCTCTTGAGCTGACGGCAGTGAGAAAGAGGTGAAACTGCAAATATCAAATTCATGGGCTTTGAGCGAGAATTTAAGAATCTTAGTTTAGAGGCGTCAGGGCCTCCTCTGAATGCAGAGGATACGATAGCAAATGAAGAAGTTGCAGCAGTGCAAGCCATGGAAGATGAAACGCTTTGTAAAAGTGGAAGAAACAGAAAATCTGAATCTGCCTGATCAAAAAATTTATCAATTTGGGTGCAAAAGTTGTCGGATAATTTGTCATGGTGCCACGTATGCACACGAATCAAGGCGGAGCCCACTCGGTGTTGAGCTATTGGCTTCTTAGAAGCCACGTATGCAAACTTTATTTGCCTTATCTTATGAATCATGATATCAGGTCGGTCCACCTTTTTATTTTTTTATCTTAAATTATTTTTTCAAAATATAATTCTGTATATATAATATGTCAATAATTAGAGTGCGAATGGAGTTTAAATGCTTGTTATTAATTAAAAAATTTAAATATAAATCTCATTAATTTAAAATTTTATTAAAAATATGGAGAAGTTTATATCCTTCCTTCTAATACATCATATAAAAGTATTATCAAAATGTTTGATACTAATTACTCATGAAGGAATGCTATTATTTTTTTTTCTTTTAATCTTTTAACTGGGAACCATAGTGAAAATTAAAACGAAGTAAATTTCTCTATTTTTCTTCTTCCTTCTATGTTCTTTCAAAACTCAACAGTTATAGACGTTTAATTTCCAAAAACAGTAAAACAAAGATTCACCTTCTTTTCAAAGCAAAACAAATAGAAAAATAATGGAAAGCCAAAACTAACATTCAAAGTAAATAATACTGGAATTACCAAAAATAATTTTTCAAAACAGGTATAAAAGAGCAGAAGAAAAATGCTCATTAAACTTGTAGGAACTTAAATAATAAACCAATATGGTAAAAAAAATGAAAATCTTTATTAGAGCAAACAAAATTAACTTTTTTAAAAACAGAATAATAAAAACAAAGCTGCAATAAATGTTTTTAAAACCAAAGGCAATCAGAATGAAAATGACATATTCTTTTTGGGAAGAATTTCGTACTTCTTTCAATCTCAAGCAAACATATTCTCGCAGTGCCAACCCCATCCTTTTACAAACTTAATTTTCATAATCACAGTAATCAATGATGTAACCAGGATTAAATGTTATGGGGTTTATAATTTTATTTTTAAGAGTCAAGGGAGGACATAAGTTTTACGTTTGAAAAAGCCTTTTTTTCCCTTCAAATTCATGTGTAATTTATTTAATTTAAATATTAATTAGCATTAGTTAATATTGTTTAAACACATAATTAAATACAGTTTGAAGTTATTTTTAACTTGATATATAGTATATTTTTCATTCGCATTATAGTAAAATGAAAAAGCTAATAAACTACAATTAATATTAATTAACTTTTAAAATTAACAATGTTTACTTGAGGAAAAACTAAAAGAAGAAAAAATGATTTTCAAGTTACACCTTCAAAATGAAAAATAAAATACAACAAAATATAGAGAAAAAATCATGCAAATACAATAATTGAATTTTTTTTTGTTGCATCGTAACTTATGAAAACAATACCTAAAAATGCACAAAATAATTTAAATAAAAGTATTTATGAAATAAAGATAATTATACAATAAATATTTAATAGTATGAAACAACCAAATTAAAAATATTTTAATTGATCATAGTAATAAAACCTAAATAAGAACAATTGAAATCAACTATTAATTTTATATTTTATTAAAAATAAACTCTCACTAATTCATCAAAATTAGACAACAACATCATTCTCTTATTTATTTTTAAAATTAGCAATCAAAGTAGCACACTTAAACATGAATACCATTTTTAATGTGAAACTAATTTTAATTTTAAGAAATAAGGAGTGGAGCTAGCAATTCCTCTTACAATTTTGACATGCATGCATGACTATGTTTATATAAGAGTATAAACAATCCATCTGAACTATTATGATTCTTAAATATTATTGCTAATAAAGAATCTAATAAAAATTATAATATATTTGGACTCTACTATTAGGCTGGATATCAAATATAATTTCTTTGTATATAGAGAAGATATTATATTTATTTTCTTGATATGTTGATGTGTTTAGTTGTTACATCAAATCTTGTATTTATAATAGAACACATACATCTCTAGTCCTATGCAAAAGTTGTAATTTTAACACAAATAATATATTAACACATATAATTTTTAATTTATATTACTTATGTCATATTGCTCCTATTTTTCTCAAACATTCTTGAGAACTTTTAGAGTTTTGACAACTTAACATGTGGCAAATATATATACCTAGGTAAATTTTAATCTTATCATTTCCACAAGACCATTAAATTTTTCTAATAACAATTGGTGTCATTTTTATTAAACCTTTAGGTCAACTATCATTTTTCTTAAGGTAGATAACTAACTTTTATTTTTTTTTTTCTACCATATCTTTCACATAATAGGAACTCACATCGTTGTGCTTGGTTTTTGAACTTGCCATTTTAATAGATGACATTGCAGCCATATTATCACAAAACAATTTTACAAGCTCAATTGACTCTTGAAATTTCAAATATTTAAGAAAACACTTAATCCAAATGGCCTAAGTGATTGTAGTACTACATGCAATATATTTTACTTTTATTGTATGCTTAGAAACACAAATTTGCTTTTACTTAACCATGAGACAACACCACCTCCAAATAGAAATACATTTTCACTAATAGATTTTCTATCATTGTGATTTCCAGCAAAATTTGCATTCAAATAACCATATAATTCCAAATTCCCTTAGTCAAAACATAATTTCATTTTCTTAGTACCTTGAATATATCTTAATGTTCTTTTAACTGCTTGCCAATGTTCTTTTCTAGGATTAGATTGATATCTACTTACTAATCCAAAATCATAGCAAATATCTGATCTAGTATTAGTTATTGCATACATCAAGCTACCAACTATTTGTGCATCATAAATCTTTTGCATTTCTTTTATTTCACTTTGGCTTTTAGATTCTTGTAATTTGCTAAGAATAACATCTTTACATGTTGGTGTAGATATTTGTTTACATCATTCATGTTGTATTTTTTCAAGATATCTTCTATGTACGTTTTTTTGATCCAAATAAAGTAATCTTGATTTTCGATCCCTTGTTATTCGTATGTCTAAGACATAAAATGCTAGACTCATGTCTTTCATTTAAAATTTTTTCTTAAGACATGATTTTGTTTTGGGTTTATTTCACTCTCCTACTCTGACGTTTGACTTAATTTTAAATTGTTTATACGATTTTGAAAAATTTCATCCCACCTTCTATTTTTAACAGTTCTCAGTTAATTTTAATAGTTAATGTTTCTTTCCCCAATATGATATATGAAATGACTTTTTTTATCCTTAAATAAAATTAAAAATCAAATAAATCTCATTTAATCTTCTTTTTCTTTTTTCTTTCCTTTTTTTTTTTTGTTTCTCTCTTGTCTCTTTTTGGTTGAATGTCTCTCTCCCTCTACTTTTTCTCACCATCACCCTTTGCTTCTCTTCACTGCCACCATATCAAATTTGCAACTTATAAAATTTTTAGGAAATAAATAATTTCCCTAGATTCAAACAAAACTCAAAAATTACGACCATATTTTTCCTAAATCATAGCTCTACAATCATAGCCAATACCAAACCCTAAATCACAAACCTAGACCCACAAAACCTATAAACCAAAAGCTGAAAGCCTGTATAACCTGATGGCAATAACCTATATAACAACAAAATACTCTAAGATCAAATTTTGATATTGTTCATTGTTCTTCAAGCATTCAAACTAACATCAAGAATTGTATAAAAAAATTAAATTAAAATATCAAAGGTTAAATTTTGATTTGTTCAAATCTATAATAGTTATTGTTCCAAAAAAAATTCATTGATAGTAATCATCCTTAGTTATTTACAATCATTTAGTCATTGCTAAAAAAAATTACATTTTTCTTATACATACCGATTGAGATGAGGACGGGAACTAGAGCTAAAAAAAAAAAAAAAAAATTCTCTCTCTCTCCTTTCTTTGCCTCCCAATGTTGATCTCTTCCAACCTTTTCCTCGATCTTCTCTACCCCTTTCCCTCACTATCAGTAAAAAAATTAAGAAAAAATAACAAGAATAAAAGGAAAATTTTTAGAAAATTTCTCTTACCCAACAAGCGTTCCCTTACAAAACTCTCATCTCCATCTCATCATCAACAAATGATGAGGTCTTGGTGGAGAATGGTGAAGGCAAAGCAGGCGATGAGGGGTCTGGTACAGTCAGAACAAAAAAAAAAAGATGCCATTGGGAAAAAAGATGCGAAAAAAAAAAGAAAAAGAAAACAATATTAAATTATTTATGTCATGTGTCAATTGATAATTTATCTATATATTCTTATAATTTTTTTATTTTTCATAAAAAGAAGTATAATTATCTTTTCAACTTTTGACTATTAATTTAAACAAAAGTCAACTAATAGCAGGAAGGTCTCAGCAAGTTTTTCAAAATCGTATAAATTGACTGAAATTTGACCAAAACTTTTGGGGTTATATGATAATATCCCTTTTGTTTTTTTCATTATTTGCATATTATTATCCGCAAGTAATATATCATCTACATATAATGATAGTATAGCCAAACTATCTTGACCTTTCCATATATACACACAATTATCCATAGAAATAACTTCATAGTCAACTTCTAGCATAACTTCATGAAAAGTCAAATATCATTGTCTTGAAGATTGTTTGAAACCATAGAGAGAATTATTTAATTTATAAACTTTATTATCTAAATCTTTTCTTTTCAAAACCTTTTAGTTGCTCCATGTAAATATCTTCTTTTAGTTCACCATTTAATAATGTTATTTTTACATCAAATTGGAATAATTCTAAATCCAATTTAGCAACCAAAGCCATTATAATTTTAATGGACATAAATTTTGCCATCGGAGAATATGTTTCTTCACAATCCACTCGATTTTTGAGTATATCTCTTGGCAACTAATATAACTTTATATTTTTCAAGGATTCTATCATATTTGAATTTTTTATCTTAAAAATCTATTTACATCCTATTGGCTTTCTTCCTTTGGGTAATTCCACTAACTCTCATATTTTATTCTTTTTAGTTGAATCTAGTTCATCATCCATTGCAATTTCCCAATAAATTAATTCACTTGAAGATATTGATTTTTCAAAATTTCTAGGATCTGTATTTTATTTAGCATTAATTTTAGTGAGAGCATAATAATCCTTGAAAATAAATGAAGGTACCCTTTCCCTTTTCTCCTCCAATCCTTTATATTTTTTCAATATTTCTTGAATTTTTATCTTTTAAATTTTTCTCATTTTCTTGAAAAATACCTTGAGTAATTAGTAATGGAACTTCCACATTAGATTCTAATGTTTCTTGTTCTTCCAACAATTTCAACTATTCTAATAGAGTTACTTATTTCACATATTCTATAAAAATTGCATCTTTACTTTCAATGAAATCTTTATTTTTATAATAAAATCGATAACCTAAGCCATTTTGTGAATATCCTATGAATTTATATTCATAACTTATTTCACTCAATTTATCTCTTAAAGGTTTTGGAACAAGTACATGTACTTTGCAACGCCACACCCTTAAATTAAACAAATTCGCTTATGCCCAGTCTAATATTCAAAAGGTGTTATTTTTTAATTTATTTTTGTTGTAATTCTATTAAGAATATATGTTGCTGAACTTAATGCTTCTCCCCAAAATTAAAAGACAAATTTGCATAGGCCATCATAGACATATTCATAAGTGTTTGGTTTCTTTTTCCATTACTTTATTTTGTTTGAACATATGACATAGTATTTATATGGCTAATATTTACAATATTCTTTGAACAATTCGAGGTATATTCACCACCTCTATTCGTATTAAGTTCTTTTATTGGTCTCCACAATTGGGTCTCTACCTTGTTTTTGTGTTCTTTAAATTTTTCAAGAGCTTGAGACTTATGTGCAATCAAGTATACATAACCAAATCTTGAAAAATTATCAATAAAACTAATGAAATATTCTATTTTATTATGTGTTTTGACCCTTATTGGTCCACATATATCTGAATGGACTATCTTTGATAATTTTTAGTTTCCTATTTTTCTTTGATGGTCTAAAGTCTTTTAAACATTTTTCCAAGGATACAAGGTTCACAAATTCCATACTTTATATTTTTAAAATTTGACAATAGACCTATATTTCTCATTCTTAGTATTTTATTTTTGTTCATATGTCCTAACCTTAAATGTCATATATAAGGAGAAATAAAATTAGACTCAAACAAGTAAGAATAAATATATTTATTATTCTTAATAAAATATTGATAGATGTCATCCACCTTTTTCTTTTTAATAAGAGTACAACCACTCTTTTTAACAATTACGCGGCTATTATAAAATATATTATATCCCTTCTCATTTAATAAAGAAACACATATAAGATTTCTTCTAATAGTTGGAGCAGACAATACATCAGGAATAATAATAGAAATACCATTAGATATAATCTTGCAATCTTCTAACTTAAAGACATCACAATATGTGTTCTCCCAAGGGTATATCAGATATCTTCACAAAATTATCCCTTGACTTGTATACATGTCTTATAGCACCAGAATCAAGCCACCAATTACAATATGTAAATTTAATAATCATGGCTTCGGATACAATGATAATTATTTCCTTTGAACTTTCTCCATTATTTTTGTATTTTGGGCATATTGCTTTATAATGTCTCATTTCAACCTAAAGAAAACATGTTTATTTCTTACCTTTTTGCTTTCCATTTTAAAAGATTTGAAATGTTGTTTTCCTTTGCCTTTCCATGGAGTACTTTTTATTCTTTTTGAATTGCCTTTCATTAGCCTCCATAAGATTGGAATGCTTGCGGCGCTTCATCCTTTCTTTCTCAAGTACAATAATTGAAGGTAAAATATTTATACTTAAATCCTTACGAACAATTTATGGAAGTCACAACTGAATCCTATGATGGAGGAAGACTATTCAAAATGGTAGAAATTTATATTTCTTTAGGAATTTGATTTTCTGCAATAGTTAAATTCTTGGCAATTAAAGCCATATGATCAACATGGTCCACCACACCAATATCCTCTCCCATTCTAATTCCATTAAATTTTTCAACCAAAAGTTGAATATAAAAATTTGATTTACCACCATACTTTTGCTTGAAGCATCAAAGATTTCCTTGGCGGTTTGAAATCCTCAAATAATGAAGTTAAATCATCTTGCATGTGACTTAAAAAGCGATATTAGCAAGTTCATTGCATTCTTCCTACTATACTTTTTCTTTCATAGATGCATCATCACCACCCAATAATTTTTAGTAAAAGTAACATAATGTGTTTTATCATGAATTAATAAATAAGAAACTCTCCTCTACCACATAGAATAATTAACACAATTCAATTTTTTACTTTAGAAACATCGATAAAGATAGTTTTGTGGCCATAATAATTCTCAAAAATATAAAATAAACTCACAGTATTATAGAAAAATTATATGGATGAATTTCATTATTGCACAATCACATTATGCACTTTGTGAATTTCACCCTTGCACAATTATGTTATCTACTTTGTTGCAAACTCCAAAATTAATGTTATCCATCTTGTTGTAGACTCCAAAATTCTTCAGTCTCTTGCCTTTACTCTTATACCAATGAAGAACCCAATAAAAATTATGGTATATTTGGACTCCACTATTAGGTTGGATATTACATATGGTTTCTTATATATAAAGAGGATATTACGTTTATTTTCTTGATATGTTTAATTCTTACATCAAATCTTCTATTTATAATAAAACACATACCTCTCTAAATAAGTCATATCTATTCAGCAAAAGACACACATATTGAAAATATACATATTATTTCATAAAATGAAGACATCCAATACTAATAGATACCTTTTCATATGCAGGAGTTGTAATTCTATTTGAACTACTCTTCATTAAATACTTTTTAATCTTACTGGAAATATGTCCAAAATAACAAAAAAATTAAATCTAAATATAATTATTATATTATTTCAAAATATAAGCTATTGAATTTTAATAATATTGTACAAATTGTTAACCCCCATTTGATGTGTTGGAAAGGATGTATCATAGTGACTTGATTTTAAGGGCATTTTATTAAATAAAAATAATAATTGAGTTTTCATCCCTAATTCTCTTTCTCCTTCTCCCTCTTCTTTCTCCTTTTTCACCTCATCGAATCATTTAAAATTGATTGCGACAAATCGAAGAAGGAAGAGAAGAATGAGGTTGGCATTAGTGTAATTTTACTTTCTATGTACGAAGCTTTATTTTTTCGACATCTAAACTAGTATCAACTTAATAATGATGAAATTTAGAAAATTAGATAAGTAAAGATAAATTTTACATCTTGTTCTTCCTTTTATTTTTCTTCAAAACTCTTTAAGCCTTTTTAAGTTTTAAACTACAAAAAATCGACCCCCTAATTAGTTTCCAAAGGTTATTAGATTAAAAAAAAATCAATAAAACAAAGAATCAGATTCAAAAATAAAAAAATAAAGAGGCACTAATGAAAAAACAAACAAGATTAACAACCCAAACAAACAAGGTTAATTTAATCTTACTAAAGGTTAAGTTATATTTCATAAATTTTTTCTTTAGCTTCGAGTATTGGTCTTGTTTTTTTTGCTACCAATCTAAATAGTGCTTCTACCCTAAATGAGGTTGAACTCAAATATTAATTTAGGCTTTTGCTATGGCAAAAGAAAAGAAGTAGAATAATATTATGTGGTCCTCAGATGCTTTGAGTACTGTTAATGAAGTTCATTCTCATTCTGATATTTGTCAATGAGAAACTAAATATTTTATTATTTATTGCAAAAGTTTGCTGAGTGAGCAAAGTTGGAATCTATTGTGGAATGCTAGAAGTTCAAGTTCACTAGTAGATTCAACATCTAAATTTACTCTTAGTAGTAATGAATGTCTGTTGTTTTCTTCTTTTGATATTTTATTTACTGGCTTGCTTAGTTGTATTTTAGATGGTATTTTTCAATACTACTTTAGTGATGAACTTAGGTTGTAAGCTTCTTTTGTATTTAACGTAATTTTTATTTATTAAAAGTATTGACTGCAATAAAAATGCAACTAGTCTAACAAGATTGCTCATTGGCTCCATTAAAAATTTTAAAAAATTGCTGACATGGTTAATTTCCTTTAGAAGGTCAAATTCTCCTTTTATGTTATACTATAAGATTATAAAGTTTTCCAATATAATTTATATTTAAATATATATTTAAAAAATTATATTCAAACATAGATGATGTGACATCTTTCAATTTGTTCAAATATATATTAGCGATTATGTCTATCACATCACTTATATTTTAATACAAATTGTGATGGATAGTAAGGTTTAAGTTAATTATTAAAAAGGAAATAATGTCACTGATTTTGTGTGACAATAGAGAGAGATATGGTAATGATACATTGTTACTATCCATAATTAGAAGACATTATTAATTCCTTGCATAGGTTGGTAATTTTCATTTTAAAATTGTATATTTATTGTTCTTCAATAATAATAATATGGAAAATTGTAAAACAAAAATTACGTGGGAAGAATGCAGAGTTCTTCGCCAAAACCAGGCAACCAACCGAATGAAAGAAAGTCACAAAGCCAGAGACCGAACTCCACGTCGCTTACCAATTTACGCCAACACTCCCTCTTTCTTCTCAGATCTCCATTTCTTCACATTCCCTTCTCTCTTCTCTGTATCACTCTCCCTCTCTCTCTCAAACGCACATATACACAAACACTTTCTCTTCCATCAGCAGGTACAGGTAAATTCCTCTCAATCATATTACATATTTCTTGCACATTGTTTTCATTTCAATGGTTGAATCATTTGGACAACAACTCGGCGAGCCCTTCAATGGAGGTTGAATCGTTTGTTTGTGTTTTTGTTTTCATTGTTTTATGCCTTTTTCTGTTTCCTCTGTTTTGTTACTACAATTGTGGTTGCAACATTTGCACATTTTGTTTAATTTGAATATTTGTCTTACCTTATTTTATTATTATTATTATTTTGTAAAACTGTAGTTTGTGGTGTTTTGGATGCGTCGCAATCGAATTGCAAGGTGCACCAGGTGGGCTAATGGGTTTTATAGTATATATGTTGATGATAGATTAATATTGTAAGGCAATGGAAACTTGGAATGGAACGAGCATCGTAAATGAAGATTGCAATCAATTAATAAAAAGCAGTACGTAGAGTCGAATTTGACCGAAGCGAGTGACGTTTACTGGGCTTTCTCTGCAAACCAAGTGCATGGTGTGTTTGCGGGTGACCCAGAAATAAAACAAAATTAAAAATTATTTATATATTTTTATTTTATTTGTTCTTCTTGTCTTGCATTAGAGATAGGCTTGGAACTGGCTTAGATTTTTCAGATTCATAACTTTGGTGGATTGCCCATCTGGATTGGTTTTGCTTCCTTTTACCCATAACCTTACCTTTATTCCGTTCCTCTAATTTGGAATTTAGGTTTTGTTTTTATTTTTAATATTGATATTTAATTGTCTACTATTTCTATTTCTCTTTGCTCGTGCTTTGAGATTCAATGATCATAGTAGCATCGCATTGTCACTATTGCTTTGTTAACAATAGTATCTTTCTTCTTACTTAAGGCTTAGGGTGGTGCACTAGTAGGACAAAGAGTTCGAAAATTGCTTTGTGCAATGCTATGATGCAGAGTTGGTCCTAGATGAAGAAAGCTCGTGCATGGCGACTAGGCATGAAAGATTTTCTTGTCATGTCTAATTCACGACAGCGCGTTCAATTAAGAAGACCAACATGGATTATTCTCTTGGTTTCTTTTGTCAGCATTTTTCTCGTTGGTGTCTATATATATCCCGCTGGAAGCTCTGCGGCTTGCTTTATCTTTTCTTCCGAGGGTTGTAATGCATTCAACAACCCTCGACTTGTTAATTTGAGGCCATTAACTGATGATGAGATCGCGTCTGATGTTGTAATAAAGGAAATTCTCAAGACACCTCCTGTTCAGACGAGGACCCCAAAAATTGCTTTCATGTTTTTGACACCAGGTTCATTGCCCTTTGAGAAGCTCTGGGAAAAGTTCTTTTATGTAAGGGTTTTTGCTTTTTCTTTGTACTTCTTTGTGTATGTGTTTGAAGACTTGGTTTATTTATCTTTTCAAGAATGGTAATGGACTCGTGGGAATAAATCTCAACGAGGAACTAGAGGATGCAAAATTCACGTTACTTCAATGACAGATATATTGGCCATTTTAGTCTTAGTGAATGTGGGGAAGAGAATCTCAATGTGTACCTGTTTCATAAATTTGGCAAATTCTGTTTCTCATGTAGGCTGTTTCAAACTCTTAACCGTGACATAATCTCTTCCTGCAGGGTCATGAGGACAGATTTACTGTTTACGTACATGCATCAAGGGAAAGACCAATACACGTGAGCCGCTATTTTATCGGTCGCGACATACGTAGTGAAAAGGTACATGAAGCTCCTCATATTTTATATATATATATATATATATATATATATATATATATATATATATATATATATGAATATGAAGTTTTGTCTTTTATTGTTTCCATCTATTAAATGTCAACATGTTTTTAGTCTAGGTTGTTGTTGATTGACCTTCATTTGGATTGCATTGATACATTTCATTTTATTGAAAGGTAAGTTGTCAAAATGAGCTAACAAATTCAATTAAAAACTTTATTCTTCTTCCCCAATTTAGTTTTTTTCTTCCGACTCGGTAAGCAAATTTAGATTCTCTGCTTTTCGAACAAAATGTCAATTCGCATTTGGGTTTGGGTTTGAATTTTATTATGATTCAATTGAAGAGTAAATTTATTTATTTTTAGCTCTAAAACCTGTAGTTAGTGTGTATGATTATAGAACTACAAACATTCACAACTAACTAGTAACATCCTATGAAAGGTCAACCTGAAAAACATGCATGAAACATAAGGATTAGATTACACTGAAAAAATTGATTGATGCCTAGAAACATATTGATGTTATTTCGTACAGAAATCTGAGTTGGTATTTTAATTATTTGCAGGTGGTTTGGGGAAAATTTTCCATGGTTGAGGCAGAAAAGAGACTTTTGGCAAATGCACTCATAGACCCTGGCAACCAGCACTTTGTCTTGTTATCTGATAGGTTTTTCTCATGATACATTGACGGATTCTGCTTGATGTTTGCATGATAGGATTCCATTTAATGCTTCTATTGATTATATTCTACACTTCGTTTCAGTTGTGTACCAGTGCATAACTTCGATTATGTGTATAATTATCTCATGTTTACGAATGTCAGCTTTATTGATTGGTAAGTATAACATGGAGAAGAACAACCAATGAAATCCTGAAATTACTTTGCTGCTACTTTGTGTTAAAGCTCTTACTCTGTGATAGTTGAACATAGTATTACATTGTCCATGTAAATTAAACCCTCTCTCTCTCTCTCTCTCTCTCCCTCTTCTATAGTTTTATTGATCCTGGTCCTCATGGAAATGGCCGGTACTCAGAGCATATGTTGCCTGAAGTTCAAAAGCAGGACTTTCGGAAGGGTTCACAGGTATGCCACTGGCATATGCTTAACATAGAACTTTGACAGGATTAACATGTGCCGTCACCCTTGCTATCTTGTTAATCTTTGCTGGCTCATATTAAATAGGTTACTCTGATATCCAAATAGCAAGTTTTGTTCTCTTTTTATTTAAATTGAATTATAGTGTTCCATATCCTCAGTCATATCTAATCTTCAATGAAGAATGATCAATGTAGTAAATCATAATGTTGTCACATCCACGGCAAGTGACATATAATGTTACACATTAAGGACAAGATTAGGGTGGATGTTTCAGATTAGCCTTGGTTTCAGATCTAAATACATTTTGATCTTGAATTTCTTCTCAATCAGAAAGGTGTTTCTACAATGAGTTTATGGGAGTGCATGCTAATCTATTTTAGATGAATTTTATTTTCTTTCAACACAAAAATCAAAGATGAATTTGGATTACTTGATTTAACCTTGGATGGCACAGTGAAAGTTACTAGTGCGGTCTCAAGTGTAATGTATTTGTTTAACTTTAATATACCAGGGCATCATTATTGAAATTCAGCAATTTTTGTCTTGAGCACTATGTTTCCACATCAACACCAGCAAAATGATTGATTTTGTAATATTGCTAATTGGACATTAGCAATACATATCAGCAACTATATATTTGGTATGAAAAATGGCTTGCTGATCCGAACTGCAGAGTGCAGAGACAGTGAATGATTTTTAGTGTATGGCTGATTCTCATTCATGTTTGATGCAGTGGTTCTCCGTGAAACGGCAGCATGCAATTGTCATTATGGCAGACAGTCTATACCATATGAAGTTCAGGCTTTATTGCAGGGTATTTCTATGTGCTAACTAGCTTCTTCCCCCCCCTACGAGATACTTTTTCAATGATTTAACCATATTATAAAGGTTTCATGGATCTATTGACATAAAATTAGGTTCTACATTTAGATCTTGATTAACTCAAACTGCAGAGTTCGTTAGAAATTTATTTCTTCTCCTTTAAGGTTTAAAGGTTTGAACATCAAGCCTTATTTGATGTGTTTTGTAGCTCCAAATCTTAAGTTTTAGATTTGCTTTGCTTGTTTTATATATTGGTATTAATATTTTTCATAATTATGCATTTGACATTCTCAGCCGAACATGGATGGACGCAATTGCTACTCGGACGAACATTATTTGCCAACCTTTTTCCTGGTCAGTATACAATATCAAACCTTGTCCTATTCGTTGTCACCGATTTTCTACACCGAGAACGACCATTGACATGGTTTGCATTCTTCAGCTGAAAGATCCCGAAGGAATTGCAAACTGGTCAGTAACCCACGTTGATTGGTCTGAAGGAAAGTGGCATCCAAAATCATATAGAGCTCAAGATATTACTTATGAGCTCCTCAAGAACATCACGGTATGTTTCATAATCTAGCTTTTAATCTAAAAAGTTCCGGCTATTACATGTTTACTCATTTGGTGACATTTGACAGTCCATTGATGAGAGTGTGCACGTCACAAGTGATGCAAAGGTACACAGATTTTCTTTCTAAAACTAAAAGAGATTAAAAGAAAGGGTTAGAGAAGTTGGTTTTCTTTATGATTTTGTTTTACTGTTTCTTGGGAAGAAGAAAGCCATTGATTTCCATTGACTGCTGCAGAAAACTGTAATGACCATACCTTGCATATGGAATGGGATGAAGAGACCCTGCTACTTATTTGCCAGAAAGTTTTATCCTGAAACTCTGAGTAAACTGATTCACCTTTTTCCAATTATACCACTGTTTAGCATTCTTTCTTTGTTCCAAAATATCATTGTCGTCGTTTCCTGGTTGGATCAACAAAGCATTCATAATTCAACACCAAACCCACCTATCAGTTCTCTTAAATAGATTTCTATTAGTATATTACAAAAAGATCAATCGGAAACACATGGAATTCTTCGCGGAAAAAGTGTTCCCTGTCGGAGGGTGGTTTGGCAATGGGGAGGACTTCAATGGGCTGTCTTCTGCTTCCTCTATTAGTATTTAGTAGCAGTTTTCTGGGGCATTGTTTTTGCTTGGTTATTCATGTATTTACTTATTTGGAAAACAAAATTTTGATTTAGGCCTTCTATTTTTTTGTAAAAAGATATTGATAATTTTTACTCAAAATTGATAAATAATGGCTCAAATATTTATATTCAACATTTGCAGCTTAAACTGTCAAAGTTTACAACTTGGTAGATAGTCAACAATTACAACTCAAGCAAAGTTCAAATTCTCTACTTGATTAGTGCAGTACAATTTGAATTTGTAAACTCATAAAGTAATGAATTCATACTATAAAAATGCTTATATAAAGGCATGCCATCTCTATATAATGGTAAGGTGAGCAAGAGGCGGTAGAGGCTCTATTTGTAAACCTCTATTTAACTTCTCTCTTAAATATACTCTCATGGACGTAGGCAAATTTTTGAACCATGTAAATTTTATGTGTTTTATATTTATTTTGTGCTTGTCTTTCAATTTTTAGGCATTTTGCACAACAAATTGGCATGAGAGCTTAAATTTTGCTTTAAATAGAGCAATTTTTACAACTGTTTTAGAAATAGAAAAGTGTTCCAAATTGTGTTTTGAATAAACCACTTGAAAGAGCACGCTTGGGGAAAAACCCGAAAAATTTGAGTTGAACCATTGCTAAAATCTGGCTGAAAAATAGAAAGAAAATTTTTTCACACGCCCGAGGAAGAAAAACGACACTTGAGCCGTATCGTTGAGCAATCATGAAGCCGCATTGTTGAGCCGAGTCGCTTTGAGCCGATTCTACGGGAATATTCTCAAATTTTATATTTTTTTTATTTTTAACCATTTTTAGGCTGTTTTTAACAAAATCGGACCTGTTTCCTAATAATTATATCATTCTGGATTCAACTGTGGTATTTCCAATGGCTGAAATTGAGCAAACTGAGTTGCCCCAGTCCAGGAACACTAGCAAATCATCTACAAATGACACTGTTCAAAGAGCTATATTGTCAAATGCTAAGTTTGAGGTGGAAATATTTTATGACACCAATAACTTTTGTATGTGGCAATATGAAATTTTGGACCTGCTATTCTGAGAAGGATCACATATTGTCTTGGAAGCTCAATCCAAAGATATGCTTGATAAAGATTGGGACTACATAAATCATCAAGCTTGTGGTACAATTCGACTCTGCTTAGCCAAAGATCAAAAGTACTTTATCATGAAGTAGACCATAGCAATAAATCTCTAGAAACAGCTAGAAGACAAGTACATGACAAAAAGCATAAAGAATTGGCTCTACCTAAAAATGAAACTCTTTCGTTTGTAGTATAAAAAAGGTATCTCTATGATTGAGCATTATAATAATTTCAATAAAATTCTTATTAATTTACAAAATTTAGAAGTTGTAATTATAGAAGAAGATAAAATTCTATTGTTATTTAATTCCTCCTCTGAAAGCTATGATCATTCAACCACTACTTTGCTATATAGAAAAGATGAGGTAAATTTTTTATATATTTCTAATGCTTTGGTAAATAATGGGTATCGAAGAATGATCAAATTGATCACGAGAAACAACACTAAGCTCACTATAAAAAGGGAGGACAACTAACAGAAAATCTAGAGGATCTGGAGGGCTAAACAGATCCCGTTGAAATTCGAGAGGAGTATAATCCAGAAGAAATCTGGCAAATGATGGATGTGCCTATTGTCACTAGAAAGAGCACTGGAAAAAAGTTTATCCAAATAAAGAGAAATCAACTGTAAACATTGCACAAAAAACAAATAAAGAGGAATCAACTTTTTTGGCTTCATCATTAGACAACCTCTTATGATAAATGGATTTTAGATGCGAAATGTCCTACCATATATGTCCAAATATGCAATAGTTCTCAAGCTTTTAAAAGCTTGATGGTGGTGTTGTGCTTATGGGTAATGATAATACCTGCCAAACAAAAGGTATTGGAACAACTCATTTGAAGATGCATGAAAGTATAATCAGACAACTCAATGATGTTAGATATGTTCCAGATTTGAAAAAGAATCTCATATATTTAGGAGTCTTAAACTCTAATGGTTATAAGGTGACCATTGAAAATGGAGTCATGAATGTTGTACAATGTGCATTTCTATCAATGAAGGGTACTCTAAAGAAAAATATGTATTTCTTAGATAGGTAAACAGTCACAGTAAGTGCAGCTATCTCTAGTAGTTTAAAAATAATAAATTTGATACTTTCCAACTCTGGCTCTTGCGCTTATGACATATTAGAGAAATGACCTTGCAAAGTTTAATAAAACAAGGCATATTGAAAGGTGTTAAGACTAGAAAACTAAATTTCTATGAGCATTATGTCTTGTACAAGCAAAAGAGAGTCAAATTCGGCACCTCAACTTATCATATCAAGACAACACTAGATTATGTTCACACTGATATATGGGGGCCTTCTACAAATGCTTCATCGGGAGGTAAACATTACTTTGTAACTTTTATTAATGACTTTTCCATATATGTTTGGGTAGTGTAAAGATGAAGTTTTAGATATCTTTCTTAAATGGAAGAAGATTGAAATTCAAATCAGTAGAAAACTCAAGCGACTCAGATCAGATAATGGTAGAGAATATAAATCAGATCCATTCCTGAAAGTCTGTCAGAATGAAGGAATAATCAAACACTTCACAGTTCTTAGCACGCCACAACAAAATGATGTAGAAGAAATGATGAATCAAACTCTGGTTGATAAAGTTCGATATATGTTATCTCAATCAAGCTTGAGCAAAGCATTTTGGCTAGAGGCTTTGATATATGCCTCTCATATTATCAATAGACTACCTTCTACTATAATTGATGAGAAAACTTTTATAGAGGTATGGTCTAAAAAATTTACTTCAGATTATAATTGTCTCCACATTTTTGGATTTCTAGCATATTATCATGTTACATAATCAAAACTAGATCTTAGAGCCAAGAAAGTTGTTTTCATGGGCTTTAGTGAAGGAGTTAAGGCATTCCAACTTTGAAATTCTGAGTTAAAGAAGATCTTTGACGAATCTGCAATTCTGAAACAGAAAACTCTAGAGAAAGATAGTGAGAATCCAAATTCTCTATAGCAGGTGGGGTTTAAAAAATCCTGAAATTTCAAAAGAACTTGTTCAAACTATTGTTCATCTTGACTACGAATATGATAATCAAGACAAAATCTCTACTAAGGTGGAGGTTTCAATACTAATACAGCAGCCAGAGTCCGTTGCCAATAGTAAACCAAAAGGAACAATCAAAAACCTGCCCACTACTCAAAGATGGTGCCATATGCTCTTCCAGTAATTGATGATAATGTCCTGAATACTTACAAAAAAATTGTATACAGTCTTGATAATGTCAAATGGAAGAAGGCGATGGATGAAGAAATGACATCACTTTATCATAATCAGACTTGGAAATTAGTTCCACTTTTAAAGGATAAGAAAGCAATTGGGTGCAAATGGATCTATGCTAAGAAGAAAGAAGTTCCTAGGAAAGACAATATCAGATACAAAGTTAGACTAAAAATGAAAGGTTATGATCAGAAGAAAAGAATAGATTACAATAAGGTATTGTCACCTGTTGTGAAGCATGCATCTATTCGAATATTATTGGCCTTGATAGCACAATTTGTTCTGGAGTTACTCTAACTCAATGTAAAAACTGTATTTCCACCATGTAACTTTAGATGAGAAAATCTATATGTCTCAGCCATATAGGTTTAAAGTTTCTAGACAAGAGAATTGGGCTTGCAAGTTTAGTAAGTCACTGTATGGCTTCAAACAGTTACCAAGACAATGGTATAAGAGGTTTGACATTTTTATGATAAATTAAAGGTACACATGCAGTCAGTTTATTCATTATGTCTACTTTCGTAAACTCCAAGGTGGTAATTTCATTTATTTACTCCTATATGTGGATGACATGCTAATAACATCTAATGACAAGAAGGATATCTATAGACTGAAAGCTCAGTCTTCCAGCACTATTTGAACTTGATCAACGCCTCGAGTTTAGGCTCTAGGGCATCTTGAAGGTAACACCGACTAGTGGATTATCACCAAAGTAGAGATTATGGCTCAAATATTTATGTTCAACATTTGCAACTCAAAGTTTTTCAACATTTACAACTTGGTAGATAATCAACTCAAGGTAGAGATATGCTCTACTTGATTAGTATAGTACAATTTGAATTTGTAAACTTAGAAAGTAATGAATTACATATAAAATGCCTATATAGGAGACATCTTCGTATAATGGTAAGTAAAGAGAAGGTAAAGTTCTTTGTAAACCTCTATGTAACTTTTCTCGAAATATAAGTTGCTCCTCAGGGCAAATTGCGAACCACATATATTTTATATGTTTTATACTTGTCTTTCAAGTAAAACCTCGGATCTGATACAAATTTGTTGTGTCAAATGCCTAGAAATTGAAAGACAAGAATAAAACAAATATAAAACATATAGAATTTATGTGGTTCAAGAATTTGCCTACATCCACTGAGGCAACCAAAGATATTTGCAGAGAAGTTCCATAGAAGGTTTACAAATGAGCCTTTTTTTTCTCTCCCTTACCATTATACATAGATGTCATGACTTTATATAGACATTTTCATAGTATGAATTCATTACTTTCTGGGTTTACAAATTCCAATCAGTACAGACTAATCAAGTAGAGAATTTGAAATTGAATTGAATTGTAATTGGACCGTCTCTAAGTTACAAACTTTGGAGTTGTAAATGTTGAATGTTTGAGTTGCAAATGTTGAACATAAATATTTGAGTTATTATTCAACAATCTTCATCTTGGTGAGAATCCACAAATCAATGCTACCTCCAGTATGCCCTTAGCCGCTCTAAGCTCGAAAGATATTGATTAAGTTTAAATAGTATTGGAACTTAATCCCTGTAACCACTTTGGTTAGTGTATCTGCAAGATTATTTACGCTTTGATCTTTGTAGTAGAATGTCTCATTCATCTCTTTGCTAAAAAATGGCACTCGACTTGAAAGCCTTTATATAGCCATCTACTTTGCCTCCAGTTGATAAAGCTATCACGTTACCGCAAAGGTTGATCTCAAACTTACTTGGTCCTCCGCTATTGTGAATACATAATCGTAGTAAATCAGACATATCAAGATCACCAGTATAGTCTAAATCCACATATCGAAGTACATGTCTATCAACGTTCTTATCTCTCTCGAACTTCAAATCAACATCCACAGTACCCTAAATGTACTTTAGAATCCACTTCATTGCTTGCCAATGCCCTTTACCAAGATTATGCATGTAATAACTTATCATACTTACAGCATATGAAATATCGAGTCTAGTATACACCATCGCATATATTAAAGCACCAACTACATTTGCATATGGAATATGCTTCATCTTCTCCTTCTCAGATTCTATACTTGGTGATATTAATGCATTTAGTTTGAAGTGTGAAGCCAACGGTGTACTTACAGATTTAGTCTTGTCATAAATTTTAAACCTCTAAAATGCTTTCTTCAAATATTGAATCTGAGTAAAATAGATTGTACCTTTCACCCTGTCTCTTTTAATTTCCATTCCAAGTATCTTCTTGGCTTCTCCAAGATCCTTCATCTTGAACTCTAAGCTTAACCGAAGCCAGTTTATCAATCTCCTTCTTATCCTTAGATCTTATTAACATGTCATCTACATATAGGAGCAAATAAATGAAAGTATCATCTTGAAGTTTACAAAAATAGACATAGTGATCAAACTGACTGCGTGTGTACTTTTAATTTATCATAAAGCTTTCAAACCTCTTATACAACTATTTAAGTTGATCGCTTAAGCCATACAAAGGACTTAGTTCCTACTACAACTAAAAGATTGCAATCTCAAGTGGTTATCTCAAATAATAATTTTTGGGAATCGAGGTTGATCCACAAGGAATTGATGAAGAATGTATTGTTGCACAAATTAATATGATAAAAGATTTCTTTGGGGTTGGGGATCCACTCTTGGCATATAAATTAAGTACAAGATTAATTCTTTTTATAACTTAATTGAAATACACACATAATAAAAATTTCAATTGGAAAATATAACATTTAAAGTTTATTTATAGTTATATATATTTTGTATTGTATTTACTTTTAATTATCAAATAACATCAACACATGTAAATGGGTTCAAGCATTCATTATGTTAATATCTTATCAACAATGAATCAAGATCTCCACTTTACAAGGAGATTTTCTAAATTAATTGAAAACATATAATAATAATTTTATAATATAAACATTAAAGTTCAAGAAGGAGATTAATCTAACCTCATTTCATTACCAAGACTTTCACCCTTTTACCCCAACAAAACAAAGTTTAGTTACTCATACTAAAAAGAAGAAGGAGATAAACATAACTTTCATTAAAAACAAAAGAGAATTACAACAAAAGAGAAACAAAAGATACAAGAGTATGGTCTTAATCTCTACATTAAGATGCCTCTAATGAGTAGCTAATGTAGGTATTTATAGAACATTAAGGGTAATAAATGCCAAAGGACTTTTATGAAGGTAGAGATAAGGTTAGGTTGAGTTGAAAATACATATTATATTTGTCTCCCCACTTGCATCGGCCATATCACATTAAATTCGGTGGATTTGGCATTTTATCCAAAAATAAATATTGTAGACGTAGCCCTTAGCTTTCCAGAGCATTAAGAAATACCACATTTGAGTCAAGATTGAGTGTGATACGCCCAAATACTAAAACACATCAATGGGTCGTGGGTGTCGAATCAGTTGCATCAGGCCCAAATATGACCCACTAAACTTCTAAACTAACTTTATTGATAACTACAATATTGTGGTACATTAAGTCTTCTTTCCATTACATTAAGAATCACCTTAATTGGCTTTCTAGATTGAGAGATACTCTTATTTTATTAAACATGTGTAAAAAATACACATTTCAATTTATTTTTACTTTTAAACTTAAACTTAAAAAAATTGTTTAAATAAGAGGAATTAATGATACTTTTAAGTGTACAATGATGACTTAAACTTTAATAAATGTACACTTTTGATTGCTCATCACAACCCCTAACCAGTTTATTGCTAGTAGTAATACAAGCGCCACCGATTAGTAGAATACACAAAATTAATCATAATTTTTTCCTTTGATCAATTCAATTAAAAACTCTCACTTATCTAGTTATTTTCAAGATATTGTTAAACTTTCTTTTGGTGCTCATTATTGAGACACCCGTACAAGTTTAATTGCTCAGGTTACGGAGGTCACGAAATCAAAATTTGTCCACAATTTTTTTCTTTTTTTTTTTAATTTTAATAATTAAACTACCACTTTCCTTGATTATTCTCTTTTAGCAAATTCAAAAAATAAAATTATTGCAAGATTTTATTTTTGCAATCCACAGGAATGTGTCTAAGTGTGTTTGTGAAAGAAAACTTATCAATATTTACTAAAAATAGCTAGATAAAGATATGAGAGTTTATAAACTTGAATTATTCAAATAAAATTAAATGATAAAACTTTGTTACTTCTATAAATCAGAATAAAATAGTAACCTCCCTCCTTAGATGCATCTTAAGAGTAAAATTACTCTTTACTCGGTCATACTTAATTGGTTTTAGTTACAGTAAGTTAGTTAGTTAGCTATCTAAATTTTTTTAAACATTTTAAAAACTCCTCTCCCAACCAAATTTCAATATTGTTCTCAATGTTTAAATATAGAAAGATAAGGGTTAGAAGATGTTACCTGATGTAACATTTATTGAAAAGAGAAACCTAGTAAGGACTTGAGTAAATATAAAATACTGTAAGTAAAACTAAAGAATAAAGAAATTATAAACCGAGTGTAAGATCAAACCTTCGCTTACTACTTTGTTTCAACCAATCTAGTTGAACCATTCTCGATCGTGCATGTACAAAACGCTACGCTTTATCAATTAATTCATCAATAGTTGAGGTAAACAATTTGTCGTGCGAATGAGAAATAAAATTCTTTTCCACAAAGATGATCAAAAAAGATAACAAACCATCAAAGAATTTATTGATATTCAACAAACATATGGGTTTACGATGAATGTTCAATTGGGACTAAGAAACCAGTTGAAAAATTTCTTCCAGTACCATAGCCACCAAGTAAAACAATGAATGCATCAAATTTCTCAAGCATTTTAGATATTCGTTCATGTATAGTTGAGACTTGTATTTTCTTTTAAACTGTCAGCCCAATGATATTTAGTGTAGTTAAAGCCCAATGACATGTGTTTCCTCCCACATGCGCAGCTGCGAATACAGCCCTCATTCAGCCAAGACTACCTCCCCCAAATACTAAATGAATATTTTTCTCAGCGAGCACTCAACTGGGGGTGTGTGCAGCTTTTAGAAACTCTCTATCTTTCCAGTACTTAATCCACAAAATACACAAATATTTGTGAATTAACAAATAGAAGCTCTCTCCACCTCGACCTTTCAATGACTAAGACTTGGATTGTAATGAAGAAAATGAGGTGTTTAAATAAGGCAAAGAGATCATGCAAAATGAAAAATGCAGTGATAATACCTAAATGAGTAGACAAGCTTGTCAGTGCACAATGTTGACATTAAGACATAAAAGCTTTTTTTAAAACTAAAATAATGACATGCATGTAATTGTGATCGTGGCTCATATATTCCTTTAGTTTTACGCTTAGTAACAACTTAAATGTTTTCTATGAGTTGAGGATGTTTGACCATTTAATTTTTTATAAATTGGTAAATGGTCTTAGAGTCAAATTCCCAATTGAACATTGTTGTTCATCCTTGAAAATGTGCCATAAATTAAGAAGTTCTTATGTACAACCCATGAGGATGCATCTCAAAAGTCAATAAGATATCATCCAAGACTCCTTATTTAGCCCATCCTTATAAAGTTTATTTTATCTTCTCGATTAATCTAAAACCATTCCTAAAGAATCGACATCGTTGTTACACATTTATGACAAACTTGCATTTTTGCTCTTTTTCATTTTAGAATATGAACTCTTACTCATCCAGGGCATGTATGGGCAAACGAATTTGAAGATTCACTAGCCAATGGATCTTGACATGTATGGTGGAAACGAATTCGCATTCCGTGCATCCTCTTATCCATTAACATTCTCAATCTTGCACACTTAACTTTACAAATTTTTGTTGTAACATTACAGAAGGAAAGGAAAGTATTTTCTCAAATTTGTAAGAATGACATCCATTGTATGAAGAAAGGGATCGTTATTATGAGAAATTGAAAATAAACCGTATTGAAAATTACAGAGTACCATTTTCCGCCACTTAACTAGGGAAGAAAATGATCAAACCATAAATATCCGCAATCAAAACAATAAAAGAAATTTAAAAGAAACACAAATATTTACATCAATTGACCATCATTATGTTTTATAACAAAGGTCGAAAAGATAAACAATTTCTTTATTAAAACATGATTTTCTAAAAATGGTTTGAATCTTGTCCATTTACCTTAAACACAGACTGCTTTTAGGATTCTCAATATCAACAATCTCATATGAATACACATGTTTAACAATGAATGAACCATTCCACTTTGATCTTAATTTTTCAGAAAATATATGGAGTGAGAATTATAAAGCAGAACTCACCAACATTAAATGTTTTTTCTCAAAATTACTTTGTCATGAAAAATTTGATTTTAGTTTTTGAATTTTCAAATTCTCATATGCATCATTTCTCAATTCTTTAAGTTCACTTATTTGTAACTTTCGCAATTTGCATGCATCATCAGGTTTGAATCAAGATTTTAATGGCCCAAGAAGTTTTATGTTCAAGTTCCATTAAATGACATGGTTTTTCATAGACTAAATTAAAAGGAGATATACCTAATGGAGTTTTAAAAGCTGTTCAAGATGCCCAAAGTACATCATTTAGTCTTAAAAATCAATATTTGCGATTTGACTAACTGCTTTTTCTAAAATTTACTTTATCTCCCTATTTGCAAGTTCTACTTGTCCATTTGACTGATAAGGGGTGGCAATTTGTGTGTAATTTTATATTTTTCATTAAAGATTCAAATGGCCTATTGTAAAAATATGTTCCCAATCACTTACAATGGCTCGAGGAATTCCAAAATGACTTAAAATATGTTCTTAAAAAATTTAATTATCTTTTGTGATCATTATTTCAAGTTGGAATTGTTTCATCCAGGAAACATAATCCATCGTACCAATATATATACAAAACCAAATGACGATAGTAAAGTCCCATGAAATTCATACCTAATAATAAAAATTTCAATCATAAGAATGAAACTTAATGGCATCATATTTCTTTTTGAAATGGATTCTAATCTTTGACAACCGCCACATATTTTGCAAAATGATGCTGCTTCAATAAAGTACGCTAATAAAATCTGACTACAACATTTTTGTAAATTTTTTCTAAGAAAATGACCTCGACGTCAATGACAAAAATTGATAATGCTACTTTACCTCATTGCGGCTATATATCTATGAAATATCTTATCGACAATACTTAAACATATAGGGTCATCCCACAAAAGTTTTTCACCCTGTTAAAAACTTTCATTTATCTTGCATACCAAAAATTTGGGATTTGACTTGTGACAAAAAAATTAGCAATATCAAGAAACCATGGTACGCTTCAAATACTAAAAAGTTACTCATCAAGAAAAATATCATTAATTGGTGCAAAGTTAAAGGTTTCATCACAAAAAGTCTTGATAAATGACTACAATATTTTCAACCCCTTATCTCTAATGTGATAAAACTCAAATAAAGGAATCCACCTAATCAATCTAGGTTTGACATCTTTCTTGAGTAAAGATATTTCAAAGTGCATGATCACTAAAGACAACAATTGGTAAGCTAACAAGATAAGATCTAAATTTATCCAATGCAAATACTACAACAAGTAATTCCTTTTGGTGGTGGAATATTCTAATTGAGCACTATTTAAGATTTTACTTTCATAGAAATGACATAAGGTTTCTTATCTTTTCTTTGTCCAACACCGCCCAACAGATAATCACTTGCATTACACTTTATTTCAAAAGGTAAATACCATTATGAGGTTGTATAATAGAAATAAGCATGCTTTTAAACTTAACAAAATATTTTCACAATTTTCTGTCCATTCAACAATAGATTTTGATAAGGTTGCTCAAAGGTCTAAATATTGTATTAAAATTTTAATAAACCTTCCATAAAACTAACATGTCCCAAAAATAATCTAACATCTTTAATGTGATTTTGGTGTTGGCAAGTTGGAAATCAATTCAATTTTAGAATTATCTACCTCAAATCCTTTTGATGAAACAATGTGTTCAAGAATAATACCAGCCTCATCATGAAGTGATATTTTTTCCAATCGAGCACAAGATTATTCTCTTCACATCTAATCAAAATATTTTCAAGTTAGATAAGTAATTATCAAATGAGTCACCAAACACGAAAAATCATGCATGAAAATTTCAAGAAAACGCTCAACCATATCATTAAAACGATGAGCATGCATCTTTAAAATATAAAGTGCATTACACAATCCAAAAGGCATTCTACGATATGCAAAAACCCGAATGGACATGTGAATGTGGTTTTCTCTTGATTCTCAGGTGCAATTGCAAATTGATTATACCTAGAATACCCATCTAAGAAACATTAAAATTCATGTCCCAAGAACCGTTTCTAAGATTTATCCATAAAGGTAAAGAAAAATGATCGCTTAGTCATCGAAGTTAAGTTTTATGTAGTCAATACTCATGCACCAAACCAAAAAGAATAATTCTAGTTGGAATTAATTTATTATTTTTATTTTTACTACAAATGACCCGGATTTTAGTAGGACAACTTATGTAGGACTTACCCATTTACTATCATAAATAGGATAAATAATTCTATTATTCAAAAGTTTAATGACTTCATTTCTCACTAATTTTTCATATTCAAGTTTTCACCGCATTTCTCTAAAGGGTTTAACATTCTCCTCTAAATAAATCTTGTGTGTACAAATGAGAGAATTGATTCCCTTTAAATTAGCTATTATCCATTCTAATGCATTTTTATGGATTTTAAAAGTTTGTATCAACTTACTTTCTTAAAGTGTGTCAAGTTTGGAAAAATTATTACCGGAAAGTTTTCATTTTCACCCAAGAAAAAGTATTTTAGATCCATTGCAATAGCTTCAAATCAAGCTGGTGGTCGGACACTTGAAGGTATGGGAATATTAGATCACAATGGCAGCTCTTCGAATTTTGATCTCCAACCATTTGATTTTGGTTCCTAAAATACATTCAGTAAAGAAAGCATATATGAAATTTCAGAATTGGTATTGAATGAAAATTTATTAGAGATAATTAAATATGCTTCTAAAGGATCAAATGGAAAAGTATTGATAACTTGTTCATTTACAACTTCATCAATAAAATCCACTGCATGCACATCGTTGATATCTCTACGTTGTTTGCAAATATTAAACATATTCATTTCCAAAATTATATTACCAAAAGAAAGTTTCAGAATTTCATTCCTACAATTGATTGTAGCATTCTAAGTAGCAGAAATAGACGCCCTAAAATGATGTGTATTGAGCTTTAGAATTTAAAATAAGATGTGTATCTAAAACTATAAAATCCACGTGATAGTAGAATTTATCAATTCGAACAAGAACATCTTCTACAATTCCTCTTGGAATTTTAACTGAATGATCAGGAAGTTGAGTTGTTACTGCTGTAGGTTTCAATTCTCTCAATCCTAATTACTCATAAACAGAAAAAGGTAAAAGATTAACACTTGCACCAAGATCAAGTAAAACATGCTCTACCTTAGTATTTCCAATAATACATGTAATTGTTGGAGAACCAGGATCTTTATATCTAGGTGGAGTGTTTTGTTGGATGATTGAACTTACATTTTCAGTTAAAAATACTTTCTTTTGTACATGCAATTTTCTTTTGACGGCATAAATCTTTCAAAAATTGCATAAGATGGAATTTGATTTATTACATCCAATAAAGGAATATTAATCTTTATTTTCTTCAAAACTTCAAAGATTTCATAATTTTACTTAAATTTTAATGGTTCTAATCTTTAAGAAAAATGTGCAGAAAATAAACTTTTATCCTTAAGAGTTTCAAGTTCATCATGCTTAATTTCATTCTTACCATTATGTTTCACTTCGGGAATACATTCTTCATAGTCTTTGGATGTAATAGTTTTGTCAATGACTTTTCACTGAAGAATTGAAACAAAATTAACATTTTCATTTTAACTCTCACTAAGTAGACACATGACATCAAGTTAGAAGGATTAGGTTGAGGCTGAGAAGGAAACTTACATTTTTCTTGAATTTGCAAAGATAAAGTTCATTTGTAGTTATATATGTTTTGTATTATATTTACTTTTAATTATCAAATAACGCCAACACATGTAAATAGATTCAAGCATTCATTGTGCTAATATCTTATCAAGATCCCCACTTTACAAAAAGGTTTTCTAAATTAATTGAAAATATATGTAAAATATATACTAGCAATTTTATAATATAAACATTAAAAGCTGATAAGGAGATTAATCTAACCTTATTTTATTATCAAGAGTTTCACTTTTTTACCCCAACAAAATAAAATTTAGTTACTCATACTGTTAAAGAAGAAAGAAGAAGTAGATAAACAAAACTTTCATTTAGAATAAAAGAAAATTACAACAAGAGAGAAACAAAAGATACAAGAGTATGGTCTTGATCTCTACACCAAGATACCTCTAATGAGTAGTTAATGCAGGTATTTATAAAACATTAAGGGTGGTAAAGGCCAAAAACTTGTATGAAGATAGTATAAGGTTAGTTGAACTGAAAATACATTTCATACTTATCCCCACTCAGCACGGTCATATTACATTGAATTGTGGATTTGGCCTTTGTCCAAAATCAATATTATAGGTTCAACCCTTATCTTTCAGAGCATTAAGAAATACCGTATTTAGGTCAGTATTAAGTGAGATACGACCCAAATTCAAGAACACGTTAGGCTGATTTTTGGGTGCCAAACAGTTATATTGTGGCCCAAATATGACCCACTAAACTTCTGAGTTAGGCTTTATTGATAACTACAATGCTATCGTGCATTAAGTTCTCTTTCTATTGCATTAAGAATCACCTTAATTGGCCTTCTAGATTGAGAAATACGTCCATTTTATTAAACTTATATAAAAAATATACATTTCAATTTATTTTTACTTTTAAACTTAAATTTACAGAAATTACTTAAACAAGAGGAATTAATGATACTTTTAAGTGTACAATGATGACTTAAACTTTAATAAATATTCACTTTCAAGTGCTTATTAGCCTCTTTTGAGAATTTAAATCTATCTGGATATGACATATAGATTTCCTCATCTAAAGTTTTATGGAGGAATGCAGTTTTTACATTGAGTTGGAATAACTCTAGTTCAAATTATACTATCAAATTCAATAATATTCGAATAGATGTATGATTCACAATAGGTGACAATATCTCGTTGTAATATATTCCTTCTTTTTTAGTGTAACTTTTCACTACTAGTCTGGCTTTGTATATCATATTGTCTTTGCTAGAAACTCCTTCCTTTTTGCATATAATGAGCACTTAGTATATTTATTAAAGTTTAAATCATCATTGTACACTTAGAGTATCATTAATTTCTCCAATTTAAGAAATTCATTTGCTTTAACTATAAATAGTTAATGTTTGCATTCTGACACAGGTTTAATAAAATGGCTTTATCTCTTAATCCACAAGGACAATTAAGGTGATTCTTAAACCAATGGAAAGAAGACTTAATACATCACAATGGATCAAATTAGATGTCTACTGGGTCACATTTAGGCCACAATATAACTGTTCTGTACCTAAAGACCAGCCCAATATGTTTCCGTATGTGGGCCATATCTCACAAAATACCAATCCAAATATGGTATTTACCTACAATATTAATTTTTGACAAAAGGCTAAATCCATCAATTCAATATATGGTATGATGTAGCTAGTGAGACAAGCATGGTAGGTATTTTCAACTTAACCTAACCTTATCTCCACTTTCATACAAGTTCTTTGGCATTTACCTTCTTAATGTTCTATAAATACCCGTATTGACTACTTATTCGAGGCATCTTGGTGTGTAGATTAAGACTATACTCTTGTATCTTTTATTTCTCTTTCGTTATAATTCTCTTTGTTCTAAAATGAAAATTATGTTTATCTCATTCTTTCTTCTTCTTCTCGTATTGAGTAACTAAACTTTATTTTGCGGATAAAAGCGGCTTCTTTGTAATGAAATAAGATTGATTAATCTCCCATGAGCTTTAACGCTTATATTGTAAGGTGTTATTATTGTTGTATTTGTTTTCAATTAACTTGATCATCTTTGTAAAGTGAGATCTTAATTCATCAGACGAGATATACACAAATTAATGTTTGACCCCATTTACATGTATTAGGTTATTTGGTAATTAAAAGTAAACATAATACAAAACATATATAATTACAAATGAACTTTATATGTTATATTTTCCGATTGGAATTTCTATTATATGTGGATTCTAATTGAGTTATAAAAAGAATTAATTTTGTACTTAATTTATATACTAATAATGGATCCTTCAACCCTAGCAAATCCGTTTATCCTCTTAATTTGTGTAAAATACCTTCCTTATCAATTCCTTAGGATCGACCTCAGATTTCTGAGAAATTATTACTTGAAACAACCTGCACTTGGAATTGCAATATTTTAGTTGTGGCAAGTTTCTTGTACCGTTGCTGGGGAATTGGTTTGAATAACAAATTTGTGAGGTTTTCTTTATCTAAGTAAACTTCACAAATATGGTATATTTCTTTATTTCTCTTTAGTTTTTTATT
This sequence comes from Rhamnella rubrinervis, assembly GCA_007844105.2. Lineage (NCBI taxonomy): Eukaryota > Viridiplantae > Streptophyta > Magnoliopsida > Rosales > Rhamnaceae > Rhamnella > Rhamnella rubrinervis. Next base: position 56,803 of record VOIH02000100.1, read on the forward strand.
ATTTTATTTGCATAATATATTAAATGACCGATTTTTTTATACCACATACTTGTTTATTGTCTCTAAATGTTATAAAAAGTCAAGCCTCCTAATCTTTGTTCATTTCTATTTATAGTTTTATTATATTGTTTACTTGTTTATTGTCCTTAAATATCATGGAAGGTCAAGTCTCCAAATCTTTATTTATTTACATTTCTATTTTATTTTTTTTTCTTTTTCATAAATATCATAGAAGGCTAAGCTTCCTAACTCTTATTAGTTCCTTTTCATATTTTAATTTTAATTTTCATGCTCAATTGACACATTTTGGTATCGTGATTTAAATTTTGATCGCTTAATTAAAACTAATCCTGGTACTTTGCATATTGATTTGTTTGGATCACCTCCACATTCATATACAATTGACACAATGACTGAAAATGAAAGTATGCATGATGAACATAAAAATCAACTGTTGCAAACCATGTGTAAATATTTGCAACTTACTAGAAATTCTAGTCCATCATATTTTATCTTTCCACTTAATACCAACAATTTTAAATTTAAACTGAGTATAATTTCATTACTTTCCAATTTTCATGGCTTAAAATCCAATAACTCATATTTGCATCTTAAAGAATTTGTGAAAGTGTCTACCACATTTAACAATTAAAATTGTACTGAAAATATTGTTAAACTTAAATTATTTTCTTTTTTTCTTTAAGATAGAGCAAAAACTTGGCTTAACTCTTTAAAACCAATATCAATTGGTACATGACAACAAGTGTAAGGTGAGTTTCTAAAGAAATTTTTTTCAACACACAAAATCAATGCTTTAAAAAGACAAATCCAAATTTTTTTTCAAAATTCAAATAAAGTATATTTTCATTGTTGGGAACATTTTAGAGATTTGTTAAGTTCTTATATACATCATGGTTTTGAAAAATAGCGTACCATAAGTTTTTTTTATGAAGGGTTGATACCTGAAATTAAATAATTTTTTAAAACAATGTGCAACGGTGAGTTCCTTGATAAAGAACCTGAAAAAGCCTTAGAATATTTGGATCACATGACTGAGAATTCTCAATCTTGGCATGATACTAATACATCTGAAAATTTAATTAGATTGAATCTTGCAGGTACTAATAAAGAAAAATATCTTCTTAGCTAAGAAGATGATTTAAATACTAGGTTTGCCGATTTAACTAGAAAGATTGAAGCCATGAAATTAGCAAAAGTAAAAGAAATTAAATTTGTGGTATTTGTGATGAATTTGGACATTTAACAAATGAATGTCCAAAAATTCCTATTTTTAAAGAAGTTGTACATGAATAAGTGAATGTTATGAATAATTTTAAAAAGTCATTTACATTCATGTTAACAAATGATATTGTACTTGGTCACATTATTTTATCAAAAGGAATTAAGGAAGACGAATTTAAAATTGTGTTGATTTCTAATTTGCCAACACCAAAATCCGTTAAAGATATTAGACTATTTTTAGGATATGCTGATTTTTATAGATAGTTTATTAAAAATTTTAGTACAATATCTAGACATTTGAGTAACTTTCTATCAAAAGATACTATTTTTTAATGGACAGAAAATTATAAAAATGCTTTTTTGTTAAGCTTAAAAGTTGAAAAGGCCGAGTAAGACAAATGATATATGGTTGGAAAGCTAAGACAATAAGATTTTTTTGGAATATTTATCAAGAATTTTTTGGGTTGATTTATACCTTCAAATCATGCTTCAAATCTGAATCATGTGAAAATCTTCCGAGACAGCATTTGAGTCAAGTTTGGAGCATGATTTGGAAACCTAAATCAAGATAGAAAATTTTAAAAAATATTTAAAATTTTTTTTATTCTCTTAACTTTCCAACCATATATTATTTGTGTCAATGGATACCGGAAAGGTTTTCAAATATAGTTTCGAAAATACATATACAAATCTGCCTAGGTGGATTTGAAAATGGCTTGATGGTGGGTGGTGGTGCCCACCACCAGCACATTGTACCCATCGGTGGGCCCACCACCAGGTCGTCGATGACTCCACCGACGGGTACAAGGGGCTGGTGGTGACCACTACCACGCACCACCAGGCCTACCACCAGACCACTTCCAAATCCTCCACGATAAATTTGCATAGTTTTTTTTAAAACTCTATTTAAAGACCTTCGATATCGATTGAAACAAATGATATATGGTTAAAAAGCTAGGAAAATAAGCTTTAGTTTTAATATTTTTTCTGAATTTTTTAGTTAATTTATGCCTTCAAATCATACTCCAAACCTGACTCATGTGCAAATCTACCGAGACAATACTTGAGTCAGGTTTGGAGCATGATTTAAAGGCATAAATCAAGCCAGAAAATTCTAAAAAATCCAAAAAAAAACCTTATTCTCTTATCATTCCAACCATATATTATTTGTCTTATCCGAACGTAAAAGATCTTCAAATATAGTTTTAAAAATATACAAATCGCGAGGAGGATTTGGAAGTGGGTGCGGAAAGTAGTTGGTTATGATGGTGGTGGCCACCACCAGCACATTATGCCTGCCGGTTCACCAAAGTGCCGGGCCCCACAATGGCATTAAGTAGGTGGTGGCCACCACCGGCCTACATCAAACCACTTATAAATCCTCCACCGCAGATTTGCATACTTTATTTTAAAACTATATTTAAGATCTTTTCAAGATCGATTAGACAAATAATATATGGTTGGAAAGCTGAGAATAAGATTTTGAATATTTTTCAGAATTTTCTAGATTGATTTATACCTTCAAATCATACTTTAAACCTGACTCACATACAAATCTTCCGATACAGACTTGAGTTCGATTTGGAGGTCTAAATCAAGATAGAAATTCTAAAAAATATTTAAATTTTTTATTTCTTACTTTCCAACCATATATTATTAGGTCAATCCGATATTGGAAAGGTTTTCAAATATAGTTTCAAAACATATACAAATATGCCTGTGCATTCGAAAGTTGGTATGGTGGCCTGCAGCGGCCACTACCAGACATTGTACCTCGATGGGCCCACCACCAGGTCGTGGTGACCCCACCGAGGCATAAGTTGGTGGTGGCGCCACCACCCACCACTGTACACTTCCAAATCCTCCCCGATAGATTTGCATATTTTTTTAAAACTATATTTCAAGACTTTTCCGATATCTGACAGATAAATGATATATGGTTAGAAAAATAGGGGAATAACCTTTTTTTTTAATATTTTTTAAGAATTTTTTAGGTTAATTTATGCCTTCAAATCATGTTCCAAACCTGACTTACGTGCAAATCTACCGAGACAGTACTTGAGTCACGTTTGGAGTAAGATTTGAAGGCCTAAATTAAGATAAAAAATTCTAAAAAAATATTCGAAACAAAGTTCATTCTCTTAGCTTTCTAACCATATATCATTTGCTTCATTTCGATATCGAAAAGGTCTTTAAATATAGTTTCAAATAAAGTATGTAAATCTGCCTGGCGGATTCGAAATGGCCTCTACATGATGGTATGGCCAACACAATTTCCATTTTCAAATCCACCTAAGCAGATTTGTATATTTTTGTTTTGAAACTATATTTGAAAACCTTTTTGATATCGAAATGAAGTAAATGATATATGATTGGAAAGCTAAAAAAACAAACTTTGTTTAAATATTTTTTCAGAATTTTTTATGTTGATTCATGTCTTTAAATCATACTCCAAACTTGACTCATGTGTAAATCTACCAAGAAGAATATGGTGTTAGTGTGAGTGTTGGTCAAGAAGCTGAAGAAGAAGAAAGGTATAGGTGTCTTACAAAATGGGCACTAAGCTATGGGGTGTCGGTCAAAATGGGAACTAGACAAGGGGGTGTCGATCAAATAGGCTATCACAATTTTAAAATTGAACTGTTTAAAAAGGGTATAAAAATAATTTTGGACTGTATTTTTAATTATATGAATTTTGGGCTATTTTTTATTAAATGAGATTGGGTTTGGCTATGACATCAAAAAACCCTTAATAAAATGGTTTTATCTCTCAATTCACAAGGACAATTAGGGTGATTCTTAAGTCAATGGAAAAACTTAATGCACCACAATATTCAGAAGCACAGAATGTCCACATTGGGATGTCTAAGGGTCATATTTAGGCCACAATACAACTATTTTGCACCTAAAGACAAGCCCAACATATTTCCATATATGGGCTGTATCTAACAAAATATTAATCCAAATATGGTATTTCTTGATGTTCTGAAAAGCTAAGAGTTGTACTTATAATATTGATTTTGACAAAAGGATAAATCCGTAGAATTCAATATAATATAGCCCGTGAAAATAGGAGACAAGCATGATATGTATTTTCAACTCAACCTAACCTTGTATTATGTTTACTTTTAATTACCAAATAACACCAACACATGTGAATGGGGTCAAACATTCATTGTGCCAATATCTTATCTACAATGAATCAAAATCCCCACTTTACAAAAAGGGTCTAAGTTGAATGAAAGCAAATACAACACTTATAATAACAACTTTTATAATATAAACATTAAAGCTTAAAAAGGAGATTAATCCAATATTATTTCATTACCAAGAGTTTCACTCTTTTA